>CAJNDV010035264.1:6896-17807 GCA_905221635.1 Symbiodinium sp. CCMP2456
AGCAGCAGCAGCAGCAGTGGCAGTGCTCGTGCTAGTGCTAGTGGTGGTAGCAGTAGTAGGAGGAGGAACAGTAGTAGTAGGAGCAGCGTCAGCAGCGGCAGCAGGAGTAGTAGTCGTAGGGGGACTAGGAGTCCGGTAGTTATGCAGCATCAGATGCAGTGTATCATCGGGTACGGCTGCGGGGTATCAGTTCGCAGTTGACTGAGTTCGTCAATAGAATATCTGGGCGGGCTTCTGGTGCATTGTTCGTTTCCGGGTTTCTGGCTATGTCTGCCGTGACTTATCGTCGGGATGCTGTGGCGATTGGGGTTAAGCGGGTGAAGATGTCACAATCCTGAACTCGCCCCAGCTTAGGAAGTCTTTGGCTTAGGACAATGATCACTCATGACAATCTGAGTGGACTGTTTCCTGATTCGCCTCTTTCTTTCCCGACTCACGCCTACGTATTTCCTGCTTCTCGCCATGCTCATTACTGACTTCTCCCGGCTATGTTCCCGACTTGCGCCGTCTTGGTTCCGACTTTCCATCACCCAAGTTGGATGTGCGGGCAATTGTGTTCTTCCAGCTGCTGGTCATGTTGCCTTTACTGTCTATGATGTGTTAGCTTACTTGCTATGTATGTGATTGTCCAGCTGCAGGGTCGCCGCAATCTGGCCATGTAAGTTACGGCAGGTTCATGGCACGGATGTTTGTTTGCAGCGTGTGCGCTCGGCAGGTTCCAGGTGCAGGCAGACTTATCGATGGATGTTGACGTTCAAGCTTACATCTCTTTCACACTGTTCGGACTTCTTCCTTGAATACGTCACTCACACGGCATCTTCGCACACCATGCTCGCACCTGGAGGCTCCAGTGGAGGTGATGGCCAAGACTGCCCAGCTGGCGGCTGTGGCCAAGCAGCACAAGCCATCCTCTTCATCACGCTGGCCAGATAGCACTGTGTTGGGATAGCGCTTGGCCCCAAGCTTGGGAGAATTGGAAGTCGAGGTGCCCCTCCAATAGATTCCAAGTTCGAGGCAAGCCCTTGCGACTCCGTGTGATGCATGGGTTCTGTCTGACTCCTGGAGCAGGCAAGCTTTGGCGCCGTGGGAGTGGATTGCGCCAAAGATAACAAGGCCTTGCCAGCACAAAGTGTCGACACTACACAAGTCACACAAGTCAACAGTCAACAGTGAACAAGGGATGCCATGCTTAAAGATTGGACCTCAAGAAGGGTTTGGTTTCGGTGTGCAGATTGTCTCGTTGTTCGCAGTGTCATCCGTTCACGTCTCGAGTCACAGTCATACTTAAGGGTCTTTTCCCATAGTCTCTGCCACTGTCGTGGTTTTAGTTGCAGTCACTGTAGTCCCATGACCTGCTGGACCTGAGCCCCCTACTCTTCGTCAAGAGAGTGTGTTCGCAAAAATTATGCTTATTCACATGTATCTTTGTAGAAAACTAACGTAAACCCACATATGTGTCGATGTAGAGATGCATTTTAATTCAATCCGCTCGCAGAGTTGCGATTTGGATCTTGCAACCACTGTTTCTTGGATTGGTTTGTTCGTTTGTTCTTTGCAGCTACTGTTTTGCGATTCTTTCCGAGTTTCTTCATGTGAGTGTTTCCGCTGTTTATGCAGTGTTCACTTCTTGAACACTTTGGCTTCCTGTGGGAGCAGGTTTCTTATCATTTGCATTTCGCTTCTTCAAAACCCTGTAGTTTCCTGAGCGGTCACGGATGTTTTGCTTCCTTCTCCATTTTTGCACCCTCGCGGCCCCGCCGTGTCGTGTGAATTCTTCTTGCTGCTATTGTTGTTCTTTGCCTCAGTCTTCACGGCTTGGAGAAGGGGCTAAAGCCTCGTCCTCCATTCTGCCAATTCTTGCGAATCGCGATTCGCCAGGGGTGCGACTGGTGGGACACAAGCGCTGTTGATGGATATTCGTAGCTCGTCTGTGGGTGTGCCTGCAGGTTCTTGTGAGATACCGTTCGTTCGGATGTATCGAAGCGATGCCCAGCAAAGGTTGCCGTTCAAGCTGGAAGTCGACAGTCAGTGTCCGCAGGCCTTCCTACTGCATCTCTAATCTCGTGTTGTTGCACGGCTCGTGGAAGATCCAGCAGTTCCAAGGCCAAGAAGATTGACTGCTTGGGTCTATCTTTTGCAGAATGTCCAGCGGCTGAAGGGCTGGGAAGTGTCGGTGACCAGGACCGATGGCGAATAGACTTCTGAAAACGGCGAAAAAGGGCTAGTCCAACGTGGCCGTGCACAGGACCTTCGCGTCGTGGACCACGTGTCTTCCAAGGCCGAGCTTCAAGTTACGGCCTTGACGAGGGAGCTTGTTTCTGGAACCTGTCAGGTTGTAGGATGCTATTCGCCCTGTGGCAAACTTACATACTCGCCCGCTCGCTGCAAGAAGTTTGTACGGTCGTCAATGTTTGAAGCGGATTGCGAATCCACACGGTTCGTGTGGTGAGCATAGATGTCAGCATCAACTGCCGGCTTGTTCGGGAACAGCGTTTGTGGGAATCGCCAAGGAACTGGGGCAACAAAGTTGGTCAGCATGCGCCCGATAGCATCTTGGCTTAGTCGGCGTCGGCACTGAGGCAATTGCAGTTGTTCCGCGCATAGCAGTGTTTCGAGGTGACGTTGCGAAAATGTACTGCTGTCCAACACCACCTGTGAGCCCGCAACAGTGCAGGAGTCGCGCATGCAGCACCATCTCCTGTGCCAACTGTCTTCATCCAATCGCTTGCTGTGCAGGGCAGGTCCTGTGGAGAAGAGTGCCTTTGTCAAGTTGATCCACCAGAAGTGTCGAGATCTCAGTGGATGGATCAACACTCTTCCTCTCAGTATTGCGCTGATCCTGCTTGAGGCAAAAATGTTTATGGCTACGCATATGATGATGCCGCAGCTTGGCACCTTATGAGTTTGGAGAATGCGCTCATCGAAAGCTCTTGCATTCCTGTCCTCCATTGTCTCCCGAAAGCGTGCTAGGTGTTTGTCCATGGGAGTGGTTACTGTAGGACGGATTGTGGATGGATTGATATTCGGTTGGATGGCATAATGTGAGGCATCTGCACGGTTTTAGGGAATTCTACGATCGATAGAGTAATGCTTGGAAAAATAGTATAAAGGTTTTCGGTTAAATCTGACAAGTTGTACAGCTCGGGGCACAGCTAGCGGCTAGCGGGAATCGCTGTACTCTTCGTGCTCTAGGCGTGGTTGGGCACACGCAATCGCGCTCGGCGTGTGGTGCCGCGACGATCCGTGCTTGGAGTCGACAACCATCTCGGTGGACATGGGTGTCTGCGTCCTGCGGAAAGCGCGATTCACTGCGTATTAGAACATGGTATCAAAGTAATATCTTCCACTCGGTGATGCCGGCGTGTTCGGGCGCCGCGTTTGTGATGCGGCATTCGTTTATCCTCGAATTGTCTGAAATGTCTAAATCTCACCAGTACCTGGGGCAATCAAAGTGGCCGTGGTGTCCTGCTGGCGTGCCAGTGGTCTCGTGGTGGTTTCCTTTTGGTCTTTGGGTGGTCTGGTGAGATCTTCTGGTGGTCTCTGCGTCGCCTCCTAGTGGACGTGGTCGTCCTCGTCGTCCTTGTACTCCTCGTTGTCGTGGTCGTCCTGGTAGCTTTGGTGGTCCGAAGTCCTAGTGAGTGGTTTATGGTCGTCGTCGTCGTGGTGCACTATCCGTGGTCCTGGTTGTCGTGGTCTTGGTCGCCTTGGTCGCCTTGGTCGTTTTGGTCGTCGTGTTCGTGGTCGTCGTGGTCGTCACGGTTTTCATGCGGCGCTCGGTCATTGTTTGGAGATGTACGCTGGCATTATGTTAATAAGTGTTTCCAGAGGTTTTACAGAAAGGTTGAAAGAAGGGCTTATGAAGGTGTTGAGTGAATGGTTGGACGGATGGACGGATGGATGGACGGACGGACGGACGGACGCATGGATGGATCCATGCAGATGGAGGATGAATCGATGAGATGATGTTAGCTGTTGCGGTGCTGACTACCTCGCTGATCCAAGCGCTTTCGTGGCACTCGTTCTCTAGTTTTTTTAATGCGTAGCAAAGATGAGACAAATGACAGCAAACCTATGCTCTGATGCAGGTGGGTCTGCAGGTCTGTCCGGCAGGGACCACGTACACCTGGACTTTGGGCTGTCCGACCGCGACGGAGGCCAAAGACAGTGGAATTCAGAAAAAAGGGGACTCGGCAAAGTTAGGCACAGCGACACCGGCCGTGGAATGGAGCATTAACTTTGCTAGAACGCAGGTCGTGCTTGGCTAGGGCGATGCCGCCATGCTGTCGCTGGTGGCGATCCGGGTCATGATGCCGCAGTTGGTGGCATCTGGACCCCCCTCCTTTGGCTAATTGATGCTATATGCAAACGCCTGAGCATCGCAACCGCGCTGACGGCATCCTTGTGGTAAAAATGCGCATGTTGCAAAAGCGCACCATGTTCCGGCATTCTTCCAACCTCGCCCAGTTTCAGTGCGCATTGAGGTTTCTTCGTGCATGATGTCGTTTGCATGAACGTTTCCCATGACATACCATCGCAGCATTCCTCTTCAGCCACTCCGGTAGCTCAGGCAGAGGCAGGTGCTGCAGGCTGGGTTTCGCCATGTTTCGCCCATCGCCAATTTTATTGTGGTTTCAGCCGCGGTTGCGCGGCCCTGCCAGTAGACAGGTGAGCAGGTGCGAGGATCAGTTTTTGATTTGATTGCAAGTGCAGCAGGCATAGTTGCAGAAGCTCTGACACAGTTCACTGGTGTTACCTAGTATCGCACATAATTCAGGGTCTCTCATGGCTTGCTATCGTGCCAGCACCTTTGAGACCCACTGAATGGATGCGACAGCAGCAAAATCAATCAGCGGAGATTGTGCTCTCCCTTGCAGTGCACCTTTCGTTGTCCGTGGTATCCCCCGTTGCCACATGGTGTATCGATCAAGCCCGCCGAAGCAGGCCATTGTGGCTCAGAAGTTGCAGACTTGCTAGGCCTGTTTTGGATGAGTTCTGTTGCGATGGCGCAGGGGGCAGAAGCGCACCATTTCTGGAACCCGGCATCAGCATCAGCGTCTGGCGGCAAGTCTCTGGCCTTTAAATCTGCTGTAGTGTTGACATCTACATTTACAGCCGCTGCGGTCGTGTCATTGATTGTTGAGCCACTCTACGGTGAGCAATTGGTAGACTCTTGGCTGCTGTCAGGATAAAGTAACCCTGCTCGCTGTTGCGTGAAACGGGAGAACATAGCACTCAAGACTCAAGAGAAGCGCATGCTAACACCAACTTTCAAATGTCCCTTTCATGCTGTGTCAACAGAGCCTTGCGGTGAAACTCCTGCTGTTAGGAGCAGTTCGTGAAAGACACGCACGCCGCAGGGAGCAGCATTCCCAAAGTTCCTAACGTCCTGTTCCCGGAAGATTGGAGATACAGAACGCATCGCTGGCCACAGCTTCTTTTCATGACGCAGCAAGAGACAGAATTCGCCCGGCGGATGACGATGTCCTTGGTGATCGGCGCACTGCTTGGTATCGAAAGACGAGAGTCCAACAGAGGAGCTGGCGTGCGCACTATGAGCTTAGTGTCGCTCGGGGCATGCATTTTCACTATTGGTTCTATTTATGCCTTCGAAGAAGGAACGCAAACATGGGATTCATCTCGAGTTGCTGCTGCGCTACCTTCAGGTGTGGGGTTCTTGGGGGGAGCATTGATCTTCAAAGACTCTGGTCAAATTAAGGGGCTCACAACCGCCTGCGGTGTGTGGCTGGCGTGTGCCGTGGGCATGTGCTGTGGCGGTGGGCTGTACTTCGTTTCCTTTTTTGGTGTGGCTGGTGTTGTGGCAATGCTTCGTTTCGGGCCTCGATCGCCAATGCCGGAGGATGAACCAGAAGTACCGGAAGTAGAGCCAAAAGCACCCGGACTTGTCGAGGGGCTTGACCACCCTCTCATCCGCAAGAGGTCACTCACGTCGGGTCCGAAAACGTTAATTGTTGGTGATGAGTAGATGAGTAGAAATGCTTTCGATCCCGCTGCTTCTTGCGCAGCCTAGATGTCGTGTCTCTCTCGCAACAGCAAGCTTGCACGTTTATGAAGCGGCAGGGTCCGCTAAGCAATTGGTCTGTATATAGTCTGCACGGCTCCTCGAAATCTTGGAGTTTCCAGTCTAGTGTCGCGAGGCACCAGTTGACGCCAGCGCTCGAGAAGCGCTGCTCGAGTCTGGCAGCATGTGAGCAGAGTCGCACTGCCTGGCAGATATTTCGTGATGGTTGCATGCATGCATTCTAGATAGATACAATATATACATTTCTATATATATATATATATATGTAGTGCAAGTGGGAGCCAAAAAATGTATATGTTTATATATATATATATATATGTATATGTATATGTATATGTATATATATATATATATATATACGTATATGTATAATTATATATATATATACACATATGTATAGACCTGTGTATATATATATACACATACACACACACACATAAATATATATATATATATATATATATATATACACACATACAGGTACACATACAGAGGTCCGCCTCATGACAGACTTGGGGAGGACCAGAGCGATGTAATCGAAGTGCCTTCTCGATTGACAGCTTTGCGGAGCTTCGGCTTGAGTCTTCGAAGGGCACCTGTAGAACGCCAGGAAGCCTAGAAGGATGCCATGGCAGAAAAAGCAGTTTGGGAAGTCATCGGTGGCAAAGACAAGGGCGGTCTAGTGGTACGTGAGGATCAGAGCCTGAAGAGCAAGGAGCTACCAGAGCGTTTGTCTTTTGCTTCTCTCGTGGAACAGGTTGAACTGGTGGGAAAGCGCTTGCACTACAAGCTCTTGACGGGATCCGGCCCCGACACCGGCTGGGTCAGCATCAACCTTGCAGACAAGGACTTGCTGAGCTGTATCCTCAAACCACCTCCCAGGCCTCCACTATTTTGTGCCTGGTACTCGGGAGGCTTTTCCGTCAAGGACGGGGAGAAGCAGTTGGAAAAGCTAATGGAGGCAGTGCGTGCCTCTGGAGTGGCAGACGCCGCCGTCTTCCACTTTCCAGATGGATATGGCCTGGAAGGTGAAGGACGAAAGCCTTGGGCGAAGTACATTGATCGGGTGATTGACGAGATCAATGAACTTGCACAAGATGAGGAGCAGCCTCTGATACTGTTCGGGCATAGCAGGGGGGCTTCTCCAGCTGCATGCGTCGCAACCCGCTTGGGCTCTAGAGTCAAGCACGTTTACATCGCAGCATGTGGTGCTATGCGGGAGGGGCAGCCCACAGCCTGGGAGAATCTCAGCCTCTCCTTCAAAGGCGCTGGAGATCGGGAGCTGTTGACTTGGTTCAGCAGCCTTCAGCCGGAGAATGTTGTTCTCAGGAGAGTAGCAGTAGAAACCAGCGACGAGGAGTTTGTCGAGCAGGTGAAGGGTAGCAAGTTCTTATCTCAGATGCTCTCCCTGATGCGGCACCAGTATCGTGATGCCATGTACCCAGATCCAGAAAAGGATTTCAAAGCATTTCCTGCAAACATCACAGCATTTGCCCCGCTCTTGGATGAGGGCAGCCAGCCAGAGCATATGCAGGACTGGAGTGCGCTGACTTTGGGCAAGTTTCAGAATGTCAGCCTCAATGCCGGTCACATGGATTGCATAGCGCCAGATGCTAAAGGCAAGTGTGAGCTGTTTGATTTCTTACGCAAGGATCTGAAGCAGTACATCAAGTAGCTTCAAGGTAGAGCTGAGGCTGTATGACTTGATTGCACAGTGCAGCGCGAAAAAACGGGAGGTGTTCCGTAGTTGGCGGGTGCAGCTGCTTCTGGTTAGCCGAGCCATGAGCCATGAGCAGTTGTTTGCGAGTTGAGGCTGCAATGCCGTGGCCATGTAGACATGTAGAGTCAAAAACGTCATGCATGAAGCCGCTACTCTGCAACCAAAGAATCGTCACTGACAATGAACGTCGCATTCCTGAACGACAGTTCTTAGCTGCAAAGGGACAGATAGGTACAGAGCGACAACAGCAAACCATGCAAGCTTCTCACGGCAACGGCTGTTGATACGACTGCATGGCATGCGGGTGTGGATGCCTTGTGGAAATCCCGCCCCGCACATGTGGCCGGTGCGCCGTTCGTCTTGTTGGCAAAGATCTCTGAGTCAGTGTCCTGAAAACAACGAAATGATCAACCCGTGTGGCAGGTGCTATGGGAAGCATGTTTGCATGCTGCAAGGTGCTGCGCCTTACCTCTCTCCACGCGTGCCAGACATGTCAGAGCATGTTAGAGCTTGATTTCTGGAAAGGAGGAAAAGATGGAGATCCGTAAAGCCGACGCACCGCAGGCAGGACAATTTAGTCTGAAAGATGGGTTCTGGTACGTGGCATTCATTGAAGACAGTCTTTCACGATCATGGGTTGCGTTGGCTTTCAACATCTCCTCTCGGCGTGCTCTCCCAACGAGTTCCGGCCGTGCCGAACTTCCTGTTCGAGAGCCTCTGAAGGCTTGCGTATCGAACAAAACGATGCTTGCACGGAGAACCGACATTTCATGATTATGAGGTTCTAGTGACGAGTGGCTTCGTCCTGTGTCCGACAGCCTGTGGAAGTCGACGAAATTTGCACGGCATCGCAGTGAACGGTGGGAAAACCTGTCGGACGGAGCTGTCTCGACATCGGCGCCCCAAGTCCAGGGGCGATCAAGGCCAGAAAGCATTGGTGATGCTGAAGCCCACTGCGAGTTTATCTTCGCGAGTTTATGTTTTGATCACAAGCGACTCTTGTTCGTGTCCTGGACAGGCACGTGCCAAGCTGTCCGTCAAAGCCGGAGGTTTCTCTATCGGAGCCTTTGCGGCCTCGAACAGAGGAAAGCTGGAGGAGTTCTACGAAGTTGAGAAGGAGGTAGCCAGGCAGTCAATTCAGGTTTTCTAAGAGACTGACATGTTAAGTGCAACACCGTGCTGCTTGGATTCAGCGGTTCAGTTTGGCCTAGTGCCGACATGCCAAACGAAATGGGCTCAACTGCGGCCGTGAAAAGCCTCTGGAAGAATGGAACTCGTCAAAGGATTATAAAGTCAGATATTTCAAGCTGCGCTAAAGATCCTGGCCCAATAGACAGGTATGTAAACGCACGGCCCACATCTTCACAAGAAATTATTTTGGAAACTACATGAGTTGACGTATTGGTGACCGCTGGTGGAGAATGCAAAGATGCTCATCGAAGCAAGCCCTGTACTGGTGTGGAGAGCATAAGGCGGCTGACGAAGTCCCACATGCAAACATGCCAGTTTGCAATCAGGGCAACAGCCGGCTTGTAACTCAATGTTGAAATCTTACGTACCGAAAGCCCGCGAAGCCGCACGCAGATCCTTGTGTTTCGCAGATGCGAGAAAACACTGCGCACCAGTGAACATCGCGAGCTGGGACGACTTGCTTCCCTCCCGGTTTTCCCCGGTGTGGCCGTTGCCAAGGTCTTGGGTGAGGGCTCCTTCGGATCTGTGCAGAAGTGTCGATACAAGGCCATTGCCAGTCCTCGCTGCGCCGCCACTGCATCCTGCGAAGCTGCAAGGACACCGGACAATGGAGAGCTGTCAAGACGATCAACAAGAAAAGAGTCAAGAATGTCGAGAGGTGGGGTCCCAAGGTGTCGGACGGGCGGGGCGTTGATAGCATACATTTTTTTGGTGTCCGACCAAGATTGCCTTGAGGTTCACGGAGGAGATGGCGATTATGAAGCTTCTAGATCATCCTAACATTGTCCGCTTGCACGAGGCTTGTTGATGCTCGGTCTTCATAATGGAATGCTAAGCTGAACTCGTGGATGACATGACTCCGCGAGACGTTCGACGACGAAAGAAATGTGTACTTGGTGTCTCCGGCTCGGTCAATGCGTGATTTTCGAAGCTGCGCCTGAAAGTTTTAGCTTGTTGCGACCGGTGAAGCTGCAGGTTGGAGCTATGTTCTGGAGGAGAGCTCTTCGATCGCATTGTTGCAGATGGGAAATTCTCTGAGCAGGCCCCGTCTCTTCAACAATTCAGCACAGCAGGCGAAAGCCTTCACTGCTCCAGGTCGCGGCGTATTGCGTGCAGCAAATGCTGCGAGCAGTAAACTACTTGCACAGCAATTGCATCATGCATTGTAGTGCCCTTACCGTGCCGCGACTTCTGTCTTCAGCAGCACTTGGAGAAGATGTGAAGCCGTCTCTAAGGCGACCTGAAGCCGGAGAACTGGCTCCTTGCAGAAACCGATCTTTGGCTCGAATCCGACGCCGCTTTGGGATTGGTTTCGACTTGGGACGGTGAAGTGCCAAGGAAGCCATCCAGAACACGCATCTGAAGGCAAGAAAATGCGCTTTGATGTTCCGAGTCGGTGGGCAGGCCGTTTCGATCACATGTGTCGAGCTCGACTTTCTAACGACCCTCGTCCTTGCTGGCGAGATCCGTAATAACCCTCTGCTAGGCAGCTTCTGATTGCTGCGAAAACAAGTCAACACCTCTTGCTCCGTCTTAGAGGAAATAAGAGCACGCATAGTAACCACGTTGGTGGATTGCGTGAGGAGCAGCTGAAAACCATACGAATGCTTCAGTTCAGAGCTGCGCTGCCCTCCTCTGGGTGAGCCGTATGATTTTGCGGGCGCTTTTTTCCGAGTTGCTCCTCATGGTCGTTTTGGGCTCACTGTCTGAACTGTCCGAAAGGGCTCAGCCTTTCCTCCCAGGCTCATCTTGACTTCTTGTCATATTTTGACCGCAGGCAGTGTCCCCGCCCATTCCTGTTTTCAGCAGACTTACCTTCCCATTACTTTTATCCAGTCATTCGCATTCTTCTGATGATTCTTGCCCTTCACACTGTCACTTCGCTTGTGATTATCTCCTTTCTATGTTTTTCCCCACTTCTTTGTGTGGGTTCTTACTTTTCTGCTTGGCGTCCGCCCGC
>CAJNDV010035268.1:0-25500 GCA_905221635.1 Symbiodinium sp. CCMP2456
CTAGAGGTCCCTCGGAAACTAACGGCTTAAGTGCTTCAGCAGCCACGCAAAGATATGCGTCCACCGACCTTGGCCTTGATCCGGTCCTCGAGGTGGCACTTGAGCGTCAAAGCATGCCGGCGGATTGTGCTCACAGCTTTCTCGTCTTACTGCTTTTCGTGGAGGCTTTGTCTCGATCGTTCCATCAGACATGCTTGGCACCACCGTGAAGGCGAGAGGGAAGCTTCGGAGCACGAGAGGCCTAGATCACGAGCTTGTTCTTGATAAAGTCCTTGAGCAATGTAGCCAAGCTTCCTGCACAACTCTTTCAGATCCTTGAGCGGAGCGGCGTGGCAACACTCAAGGAAACTTCTTCAAGAAGTTCTTCGCCTTCGGCTGGAAGAGGATCACCTGCATCTCGCTCTCCTTCCCAAAGGTCGCCGATGCCACCCTCGGACTCTTTGATCTTCTCGGGTTCACCTGCTCTTCCTCAGCTGGCTCACTAAGCAGATTGGTCGGAAGGCCCACATGCAAGAGCACTGCCACGTCACGAAATCCACCCAAGTTCGGGCTCGATCTCGGCAGTGGTGGTGCTGCCCACCTCAGAGTTTGCCATGAACACCACCAGGAAGATGGGCCAGAAGCTTCTTGCAGGAGTTTTGGCGGTGCGTGGAAGCCGGAACCAGAACGCAGGCCGGCAAGTCGAGGTTGACTCGGATGCTGATGTTTCTCAGTTGCTCCTTTTGAGTTTGCGGGCATGGGTGGACGATGATCCTTACGGGAAGCGGGACGATGGACTTGCCATTGCGCGACCCTGCAATCGGGAAAGCGGAGCATCTGAGCTGATGTTCATAAGAGGCTGTTTGTTGCTTTTAGTGTTTACCTTAGAACCGAGTGCGGCAGCCGCAGTGGACGAGGCTTATCCACGCAAAAAACGTTAAAGTTGGTGTGATGCCAACATGTGTCTTGAATTGGACCAGTAATTGGCTGGCCACAAGCTGGCGTAAACTAAGTATTGCCTAGAAAGATGTCCAAGCTGAGCTAGACTGACTTAGTTACGATGCCACGTGCACTGGAGCGTATTTAACATGTACACTGTTGTTTCATGCACTGGAAATCGTTTACGAACAGTCTGTCTCTCTGGTATCTGAGGCGGATACGAACGATTTTCCCATTTTCAGTAGATTTTTACTTGTGTTTTTACTTCACTTATGTCGCTTCTTTAGTTGTGCACTTGAGAATGCTGTTTTTTAACCGAAACTTTTGATGCTCACAAGAGTGAGAAAATTCGTAGTTTCGATTCAAATGTGTCACTACAGATTTAACGTTTAACGTGTTGCAATGTACAGTGTGTGGAACATAGAACGATCAAACGCCAGGAGTCGACCCATGTCTTGCTTTAAGCTTTGCTTGCTTCCTACAAGGTGTGGCTCGATGTACATTCAGAGTCGTTTGAATCGTTTGACACTTCTAAACTCCGCCTCGCTCACGCTTGAGCTCGCGTCGACGGAGGGGTGATTTGTCATCGACTTGCGTACATGTACACCTTGGCCGCTTGTTACCGCTTGTACTTAGGGTAGTGCTTGTGTTTCCTTCTCGCTGAATAGCAGACCTTACAGTGTTCAACTCTGATCCGATCTGAGCCTTGCATTGCTTTTGCCTTTGCTTAGCTTGCTGGGTGCACCATTGGAAGCACCACTGCTTTGTGACCGAGAGATGGATTCCTCTGCTTTTCATAGTTAGGATAGGGGCATGTGCGCACGGGCTGTGGAGGCGCCGTTTGCTTCGACGACATTCGAGGTAATGAGCCCTCGGATGGCGCGGTGCGAAACGCCATGTAGCAGCAGTCGCGTCGAGTTGGCGCAAGCCAGGCGAAAGGGCAGGACGGCAACCACCTGTTAGACAAACTGAACGGGCTGCACGGCAATTCGCAAGGTTGGCATGCAGGGGAGTGGCAGAGCCACGTGCCTATCGGGAAGATTTGTTCTCATGATTTTGTCGGCAGGCACAATCCTGATGGGCGCCTTGTTGCCGATTGGCGCGGCTTCCAGCTGAGGTTCCGAATCCGAGCAGCCGCTGATGCAGACGCCCCTGCAGCAGCTGTGCTGCAGCACCATGGGACTGGTTGGTCGGTCCATCACCTGATGCAGCCGTGAAAAAACAGAAAGGGTTCCAGCAGACACGATCTAGCCGCTGTTTCTTTGTGCGTGCTCATAACATGTTTTCGAAGGTTCGCCTCCCCACCCCCCAAATGATTAAGGCTAAGGCGTCCCGCCTCGGCCAGCCCGAGGCGACTCGGGTGTGTACACCATACTATAACATTCTCGTGGTAAATGGAGCTGATGATCGTGGCATTTGGGTTCTTGGGCTTAACAAAGCCTTTGTCGGGGATCCGGCTGTTGCACGCCTTGGTCTCTAGCAATACTACCGCATTCTGGGCGGCGGTAGTCGTAGTAATACTGTGGCAGCAGAATCGAGCTTCATGGCATACTCTCCCGAAGGTCAAAAGGTTCCGCCCAAACCACTAATAAGTAGCCAAAACATGCGTACTTTGCTGAGTTTGCGGTTTAGGCGAAGTCTTCAACTGGCTCTTTCAATGTTATTTGACAAGCTTGGTTTTTCCAACAAACCACAAAAAGTAGCCGAGCCATATGGATTTGTTGTTTGTTGTTCAGGTCTTAGGATCCGCCCAGCTGCATGTTTTGCATCTATACGTAGGTTGTTCTAAGCATCCAGAAGTTGGAGAAACATACACAGTTTTGTATTGCTCGGTTTTGGGATACTTCTGCTGATTTTCAACAGGTTTCGGAACCGGAGACTCGCAAATTTTCTGTGATTTCGTAGTATCAACCCCACAAGAACGGAGCCAGATGTATTCTGGTGTATGTTTCCGGTTTTGGGGACCCTAAAGGCAAGTTTGAATGACTTTTGAGCATTTCGTGTGCCCGAAAGCACCACAGAGTGACCAAGACACGGGCATTTCGATTTGTTTTGCGGGTCTGAGGAGGCAACCAAGAATCTTGCGCGCATTGAATTCACGTCTGGTGTTTGATCAAGTTGGAGATCGTTGGAACACCTGGAATCAACCAAGCCATCAGCATTTTCGATTTTTCTGGCTTCAGGAACTTTTAACCGAAACTGTCAATGATTCCTGAGCATCTCGTGGTTCCGACAGCACCAAGTTGGACCTCTGTTTCAGGTCTGGAACCACCAAGTTTGAAGCGATGTCGGGCTCCTCCAGGAAATACATATCCAAAGCATAGATACCTTTGGCGGGCTAGGCGAACACCTCGGAGGCACTTGTCTCAGTCATGTTGGACCAGACTTGTTGAGTTTTCCTTTCTTCGGTGCTTGTGGACTATTGAGTTTTCGATATTTCGACTTGTTGACTTTCCGACTTGTAGCCTTCCACTGTGTTTTTCGACATTTCCCAGTTTTTGACTTTTCGTTCGGCTGTTCGCGTCTTGGTACACCTTTCGTCTTGTCACGGCTTGCTGTACTTTTCGACTTTTCGCGGTTTTACTTGACTGTTCGACTTTTCGCCTTTTCGGGTTTTCTGGTTTTACGTGCAAAATGTTTATCCAATGACACAGTTTGACTTTTCCCTTTTCGGCTTTTCGCGTGCCGTTTGGCATTCTCCGTTTATCCACGCCAACAGCCACTCGCAAGCACAGTTGGAAAAGAGGCCGCTTTTCAAAACAATCAGCCGCGTTTGCAGTTGCCAACCCAGCTGCAGGAGCAGGGGCAGCAGTAGCAACGGCAGTCGTCCTCACTTGTATACCATCTCTCGGCTGGCTCGTTGAAGGGAGTTTGGTTTTGTGAGGCTTAGCCCGGCTCGTCTGGAATGGATTCCTTCCAGTCGGCCATCTCTGCACACCTCAGCATTGCTGAGGCCAGTGCCACTGCACGGGAATCCGCCCATGGACTGGACACCACAGAAGCTTGGATTTTGTTTGCCGCTGGGACAAATCCAGATGCAAGGCCGGCCATAATCTGGTTTTGGGGCGTCGCCTCTGTACTCTCTGTTGCGCTTTTCTTTGTGCGGTGGCTGATGGCAGCGAGCGGTGGTACGAGCCTTCAACTGTTCATTGAGATGTATCACATGTGTGAATTGGTAACACCCTTTGCACCAGCTATAGCCATGATGGCATGTGCCGGCCGGCGGTGGCGTATTCAATGTGCAATCGCTGCTGCCGCTTTTGCATATCTTTCGAGGTTGTTGCCACTCCCACCAATATTCGGCAACGACCCCAAGCTTGGCAGGCTTGTCCCCGAGCTGTCATCATCTCTTTCCGTGTTCGACGTTCGCATCTTCAGCGGTGGATTCTACGATGAGAGGCCGCTGCAATCCGTCCTGCTTCTAATGGCCATGGTGACCACCGGCTGGCTCAACATACCCTGCCGATCCCGAGCTGACAGAATCGGCATGGTGCTCTCGGTCGCTTTTCCGGGCTACGTGGTCGCTACAACCATCTCTAACGAGAGCCTCGCGCTCGTTTTTATTGGAAAGGAGCTCGAGTGCGACGGCTCGAATGCCGGCCGAGCCAAAGCAACCGTCATTGCATGCATGGCAGCAAGCTTCGCACTGAATGGAATTTCCTGTTTGCTGCACCTGGAATTTGCCAGACAGGTGCGGGCTGCAGTTCCGACTAGAGCGCATCATGGAAACCAGACCAAGCAGACCACCTGGTGGATATTGGCCGCTGCCTGCTTTTTGACGGTCGTGGCGTACGCTGCTGTTCTAATTCTGTGGGGCACGTCCCGGCACGAAGACCCTGTTCAACACACCGTCTGGGAACTCATCGCAACAATTGGGTGGGCTGCATTGACCGACTTTGGGATGTGGCTCATCGCGTCCTGGCTTGTGGCCTTGCCTCATATCGCAACATGCATGCTGCTGCAGGGCGAGTTGGAGCATGTGACAGCACTTGTCCAGTCCGCAGAAGTTGTTGGCGATTTGACAGCGGCTTTCGAAGCTTGCCAGGACTGCAGGAGGCAGGGCTGCTCAAAGGATGTTGCTTCAGCAATAGTCATAGTCTGCCGGTACCACGGTTGCCCCAGCTGAGTAAAGGGCTTCTTCTGCGATCCTGCTTGGTGTGCAGGCTTTCAACTGGCTGCTTGCAGATACTGTAAGGATGTTTAGCCTTCAAGCTTGAGCTCGAATGTCAATACTGTTCGAGCTTGCTAAAGCAGAGCAACATGTTTAGGGCAAGTCCCGTCCAACACTGGCCAGAGGCGCTTCGGATGCTTTTTGGTGTGTCACTTCGTCGTGGATGGACTGTCGCTACTTACAAGCCTTGCAGCAGATGCGGTCCTGGCGCTGAGAAGACCAGCCTTCCACTGCGGGGACGCCAGCGATGCTCGCTGCTTTCAAGTGCTGTTGTTGAATCTGGGCCTGAACCATCCGCAGCTTACAGCCGGTTTTCTGTTCATGCAGTTTGTCTCGCTCGTCGCCTTCCACGAGGCTGTCGAGGATGCCGTGAACAGATGTCGCCATTCACCGAATGACCGCGCGATTTTTGAGACACTAGTTTTAAGGCGAGACGAGCTGCAACTTCCAGTGATGGGCAAAGTATTGACTCGTCGATGGTTTGCCCGTGCGGTCCTAACATCGATGATCTCGACAATGATCACGACTGCCATGAACTTCGTGAAAGGTTTGATTGCGGAAAGTCCTGATGCAGCCAGGCTGCGATGAAGCTGTGCAGACATGCCCGCACCAGGCCTGAATTTGCTTGTCGGAAAGCAAGGTTGCTGAGATTTTCCGGCATTTGAGCGGTTGTGGGTGAGGAATGTTGTGTCATTTCTCGGTGTGGTGTTGGGCTCTGTATACTCTGTGAAATTCGTCAAGTCGGCTTGCGTGCAAGATGGAGTTTTGGAGCTGTGTGTAGTGGGCAATCGAAGATCCCAGCTTCGAGTGTTGCGTCAGCTTCGAGTTCTTGGTGTTCGGATATTGGGTTGTGTCACGCATGGCATGGCATGCGTGCACAACGTGAGCACAGAAGATAAACCCCGAGCTGTAACCCCAGAGCTAGGGCCCCCAGACCCAACGCCTCTCAAATCGACCCGAGCCCCCAACCACCTTGGATGCCGGGAACAGAACGAGCACTGCATCAAGAACCCCACACTCCAAGCCACAAATCTTTCACCTTGCTGACGAAAAGGTGATCCTTCGAGTACATGCTTCGATAGGTTGTCGTAATGATGATACTGCTGTCGAAGATTCCGAGACAGCTTTGCCATGGATTTTTGACCCAGTGCCAACAGAATCATGCTCAAATGCGCTTTTTGCCCAGCCGTCCTTCCGTGCTCGTAGAGGTGGCATTGAGGCCCTCCTGTATGACTCCTGCACTATACGCACTGTGCTAGCCTTGAAGCTCTAAGCGCACTTCCACAACAAGAGCCGTTCTGTTGACTGTCCTCGTTATAAAGGGTCTTGTCCACCATGGTGCTGGCAACTCCTGCCCCAAAAATCCGCAAGCTGAGCCTGCAGGCATCAGTGACTCCCGGCTCAGACTGTAGCAAATGCAGCGTCGAGTGTGCAAGGTTGTGCACGGTTTATTTCTGAGATCCAAGAGAAGACATATTTCTTCCCTCGATAGTCTTTGACGCTGCCCAGGAAGTTGCGTGCAGACATCCAGGCACGGCGCGAATCTTCGCCCCGGAGGCTTGCAAGCCGACAGTTGGAATCGTCTTGTGCGCATGGTAGGTGCCTTGCCCCGGGCGCATAGCAGAGGCGACGGCATGTGTAATTGCGGAGTGCTCTGCCAACAGAGACGTAGGATGTCCGGAAAGCTGTGAGACAAGGAAGTCTACACAGTCTTAACACCTTCACGATGTCTGAGGGTCAGACATGTGCAGGTGTTGGCAACACAAAGCCTTGTTGGTAGCTTCTAGTTGCACGTGCATTCGCCGGGAAGCTATCCAGATCTTTTTCATGCCTTGCAGTTGACATTCTGAAAGTGGGACCCGGGGCTCTGCCGCGCTCCTTGCAAGAATGCTGGGAGCCGCGTTTTCACCGATGCGCTTGCGTGAGCTTCTCAGACTTCCTTGCAGGAGCTGCTGATCGGCTCATTGGATGCTGGCGCCACGGCAGTGGAGGTCACCTGGGGTAGCCATGCACCACTGGGTTCAGGCAGTCTTTGCAGAGGTCGAGCTCCAGGAGTCCTCCGTGGGTGCTGTGCTGACCGTACGAGACGACGGTGCTGGACGTGACATGGAGGCAGCGCCGGCAGGGCCTCAAGGCCTCAGAGGCCACGAGCGAAGGCAACTTCGAGCCTTCCAGGCGCTTGGCGCAGAGGCGCTTGGTGGGCACGCCGTGACCTCCCTGGCCGCGGTCTGCGCCCGCTGCGGGCGCGTGGTCGTGCGCTCCAAGGAGACCCGGAGGGTTTTGAGCACAGCTTCAGATGGGTTTTTTCTGCAGACCTTGCAGAACTTGCAGGTCCCGGGACGGGGGACCATGTGCAAGATCTTCGAGCAGGGGAAGGTGACCTATCTTGGCCCCTCCGATACGCCGCACGGAGGCGGGCTCTTGGAGTTGTCCCTTCTTCTTGACGGCCCTTTCTTGTTCTGGCAGGTCCAGGCACCACCATCCGGGTGGAGGGCCTTGGCAGGCTGATCAGGGAAGTTGAGGCTGGCGTGGCCTCGGCAGCCTGGGCAGCCTAGGCAGCCTTGCTCTTCTTGTGCCGGGGAGGTCTGAACGGTCTGAGCAGGTCTCATCGCTTCGCCATCGCTTGGAGCGCCAGGCTCGTCTCCAACGAAAGGGAAGCTAGGCCCATGCATCCACATGGCCGATAGGAGAAAAAGCATACTCAAGACAAGCGGAGCCAACCAACCATCGTACTCGGATCCCGTTCGTTGACTCAACAGTACTTCAGCGACGGAGTGACCGTGTCATTTGATCGGATACTACTTTGCCAGCAAGACTTTATTGCCTGGTCTACCATCCGGCCTACTGATTAATTGGTTGGACAGCACATCCAAACGGCTGACTAGCTGTCTGGCGAGGGCGGATGGGAAAGATACACGCGAGAGGGCGAGAGGGTCATGCCGCAAGGAGGGAGGGAGGAACGAAAGGACGAGCAGCTGCGAAAGGCGCGCCCGCAGCAAGCAAGCCAGAGCGGGAGAGAGATAGACACCCGGCCTTACTTGCTCTCTTTTCGAGTCCAGAGGTGGAAGAGACCTGTTGTGACTCCTGATCTTTTCTGGTGTAGCGGGCTTGTCAGGTCTTGATTCGACCGCGGGTGTCGCTGCGGCTCCGCTTCCTCGGCCAAGAGGCGATTCGCTGCCGAAGCGTTAGCTACGGAACTCTTTACAGCTGCCTGTGCAAGTGCCGCGTTTTTCGTATTTGCTCGAGCTGTTTTTCTCATGTGTGCGTGCGTCTGGTGTTGTACATTGTGAGCGCGGACGGGCCGCAAGACTTGCCGCAGACGTTGTCCGCATGATACTGCACGCATCAGGCACACTGCTTGGACCTGGTCACAGAGCAGGCCGCAGCAAGACTAGAGCATGTGCCTGGTCCTCACGGGATGCTATGTGCATGGCCCGGGTTTGGGCCGTAATGATGAGAAAATTCTTTCGTCTTGAAGCCGAAAAAGGCTGGGATGCGGCTGCACTCGCGGCCTTCGCAGGTGCCAGAAAAATCGGATCAGCTCTCTTGGCTCCCATCTGAAGCGCAGGGTGCAGCGGTCCTCGGCCTCGGACGCCTGCGCTCTGGAAGGCCTCAGCATCTGCAGCGTGTAGACCTGTCTCGTGTGCAGATGTGTGTGTCCAACGGAGAGGCAGCCATGCGTCCAGTGCATGAGAGTGACTCTGCGTAGAATCTGTGTTGTGGCACGCACGGCAGTTCGAGTAGTGTTGAGCAGTGCGTGAGACTCCTGCCAAAGCCCTCGGGAGGCGTCGTGTCGCAGCTGGAAGATGCTCAGAGCACCGACAGCTTCATGTACCTCTACGTAAATGGCCGCTACGTCGAGCCGACTCCGATACACGAGTCCATCGTGCGACTCTTCGCGGCCGCAAGTCTCCAGGCGCAAGAAGGCTCGGGGTTTAGACACATTCGGCACGTGGCACGTGTTTCTCGCAGCAGAACGTCTTCAGCTGTTTTGTCAACAGGTTGTTTCGTAGCCAGCACAGCAGAAGTCTAGGTTGAATCTGCTCACAACGGCGGTGAAGCTGGTACTCGTAGCTGTGTGAAGGGAGCCGACCCCCTTCGTGGTACTGAGAGGCACTGGCCAGGGCCCCGACTCGGTCAGCGCCGTGGCAGCAGGAGGAGACAGGGGGTGCAAAGTTGTTGGCTAGCGCTGTGCGTTGGCGGTGTTTAAGCGGGCTCCAGTGGCAGGACCCTGTTACAGCTACTTGGCGATATCACACCCTCAGACACCATAAGAAGGCAGAAGAGAGAGTCCCGCGAGAGTGCTGCGAGGGTTTTGCGAGACGACTAGTCGAAGCGAGTTGAAGCATATAAAGATCGGCTGCATGTGCGTCCCGTTCTTCATGTACTGAGGTGTGCACGTGTGTTTTTTTTATAACAACTGCTGCTGGCCCCGACACTGCGACGCTTGTCGGATCTGCAACTGCGCCGCCCAGCAGGAGTTTGGCCGCTCTTCGTCCTGAACTTTCAGTGCCTTTCGGACGGCATTCGGTGCATGTGTGTTGGCCAAGCATTGCGCGACCTCGTCTTGTCGTGAGGCCCGGAAGACTGGTTCGATGTCGTGGCGGGTGGGTCTGTCATCCGGTCCCGGGCCCAATTCCCGGCCACTCGAACCCACGGGGAAAGTGCCGCTCGCCACAGGTTCAGCAATTGGAGGCAACCGATCCGCTTCATTCAGATGTGCCTCCGCAAGGTCTGGCTTGGGCGGCTCCGCCGTTGTTTCAGAGTGCTGTAGCGTGAAAGGTGGGTTGGATTCAGTAGTTCATGTATATCAATATTATATTCGTATAATCATGTATCGGCTTCCGACTGCCAGGGAGCGTTGCGGCCAGGAGGAGGCGCCGGAGCCTGCACAGAGGCCAGAGCCGAGTCCCCGGGAGTCGGGTCGGGATCTGTCGTGGAAAGGGCCCCAGCGAGCCGCCAAAAGCATCGGAAGGCAACTGCAACGAGGTTCGCCTGCCACGTTGCTCATAACCACCTGCTTCTCACAGGTCACCTTCAAATGCATGCTTGTGGCTGGTGCACAGGACAAGGTGTTACGATGCGGTTAACATCGTGCCGCTGCTCGCCCAGAGGCTTCGCCGCAAACGGGTGCTGAGGTGAAACAAGGCTCATTCTTCTTGCGTGCCGCTGCCAGGATAGCAGTTGCACGCGGGCCGGCTGCACCGTGCCAGACCATGTCACCTGAGGGCACAGCTCGCCCCTAATTAAGCAATTAATCCCTCGGATCGCTGCAATCGAAGCCTTTGAGAAGCGAATTCGGACCTTTGCCGGCAAGAACCACTAGCCCCTGCCCCGGCCATCCCCGGCCCCTGCGAAAGAGGCAGAGTAGTAACGAGCACCGAAAAAGACACAGCACAGGCATGTCCGTTCAGCGGAGCGTGGCAGTTGCATGCAGTAAGGAGCCGCCGCCAGTCATGCCGAATCGGTAGCTGTCTACTGTACCCTTCTCTGCTCAAAGTACATGCCGTAGCAGCAGTAGCCAGGCCAGTGCTCTAGTGTAACCTGTGCTGTTTTTGGTGCTAGGCTCGTGCCTGGACTAGAGAAGGAGGAGCCTCCAAAGTCTGCTTCGGAAGCTTGAAATCCGCAGGTACGCAGTACTGCCAAGCAGAGCTGAACCTGCGAAATGCATCGTTGGCTGCCTAAGCTTCGGGGCTCAGGTGCTGCATGAGAGCACCAAATCATTCATGAAGAGCTCGGTCACGGGTCCTTTTTCGCAGCCCAGGGCACGACAATCAGGGCCAGCAGCATCGATGCTCGTGTCGTCATGGGGGGTTCTCGGAGTTCCGAAAGGTCAAAGAGATGTTGAGAAGCGTGATATCCCCTCCATTCCGCGGCATGTTAGTGGGACAAAAAGCAGCAACGCTTTTTCGTTTTGTCGGCTGCCATGCCCCGGAGAAGCCATGCGCTGTGGCTGGGGGCCCTCTGGTCGCCAGGCCTGGCCTCCGTAAAAATCCCGCGCGGCATTTTTTGCACGTCCTCCAGGGCCGGCTGCGGCAGTCTGGCCTTTTGATGCTGCGACGTCGGCGAGCAGCGAGAAGGCGGGCGTGTGAAGGCCCAAGACGAGGGAAATGCAGCATGGTAAGAATCTTGGGCGCCAGGCGCCCGAACTGCCTCACGGTGCACACCTGGCCTTTGCTGGGTCGCCGGCCATAGGCTCAGAAGTCGGTGCGGGAACGCTTGCCAAAGCAGCTCGTCACGTTCATCGCACGAGGTCATCGTGGTCGAACGACATATGGGCCACAACCCCTGGGAGGAGCCTTGCAGTCTCGTAAAGCTCTGCCACTCTGACTCTACGCCTATGGTGTTCGGCCGAGGACCTCCACAAGAACATGGAGAGGATGCTTCAACAGCAGGCCAAGCCCGAGACTGCAGAGACGTGGCAGGAGCCGAGATGGGTTTTCAGGTCACGGGCGGCTCCGTAGGGAGCCAGGCGCTGATGCCGCGTCCGATGCAGGCTCACTGTTCCAGGTGAGTTCGTCTTTGTCTTTGGTTTGCCCTGCTCTGGCTCAGATGCAGATGCAGCTTGGTGGCCTGCTGGACATGTTCGGCGACCACCATGCAGGAGACCCTGTAGGCATCGAGGCGACTCCGGGATCATCGAAAGACAACTTCCGACTGGCGAGGACACGTCGGCCTCGCACAGGGGAGCTTCCAGGTCCGGCCCGCATCAGAGATTGCGCTGATTGCAGAGCTTTGGCAGCTCCGAAGATAGGTGCACGATGACCACGAGACTCAGATCGTGATCTCTGCCGTTCTCCCTGGCTACGAGGCCAGCGCAGGCTCCCAATGACACACACCTACGATAAACCAACCTCGTTGCAGTTCGGTGCCGCGAGCGCTTCCAGCGAGAAGCCGCTGTCCGTGCGAGCCATCCGCGGCAGGCGAGAACTGGGGAGAGAAAGAAATCTGGAGCTGCTCAGCTTTGCCTAGCAAGCCAGGTCTCTGGTGATCAGTGGCCGCCACCGGCAAGGGCCCCTCATCAGCTCCTGGCAGGCTCGGAATCCATGTGCTGTTGTCTAAACATGTGGCGCTCCCTGCCTTCTGCCCTGCCAGCGCGTCTTCTCGCTGCCGAAGGGCTCCGACGTGGGCCATGTCTCTGTCACGTGCCCTCGATGCGACGCGGTGTGCAGGTCTCGGAAGATGCTGCTTGCCGGGGACGTTCGTGGGGATCTGTGTTGTTGCTGCTCGTGTCGTTTTTTGTTGTCGTGGTGGTGGTAGTTGATGGTGATTGTACTTCTTGTTGTGGTACTGCTTCTGCTCCTGCCTCCTCTTGCCATCGCCATTCTGAAATATGGGAGGTACAACTCCGGCACCGGCAACCTGACTGTGACCGTCCCACGTAGTAATGCGACAGTTGCAGAGGACATTGGCCAGTACGACGCTTTGAGTTTGAGATGTTATGATTCCGATTGCTAGAAATAGAGGATCTAGGCAGACGCCGCAACGCCAAGAGTAACTCTCGGAAGGGGCAGAACTGGAAGTGTTCTCGTCTGGATCCGTGGGAAGGAGTCAGACGGCGAAGAGAATGCCGGGATGGATGCCTCGTGGCTGCAAGCAGAGTCTCCCAGTACCCAAGACCTTTCTGAAGTTCAGGGTAGAGTGCCGATGAGAGTGACTGGGAAAATGCGTATGTATCATCATGTAGCGGGAAGCGAGGAAGTCGAACCAAAAGTCCTTGAGAGCTAAGTGGACGAAGCTGGGTACTAGGAATTGACATTCCTTCCCGTTTCACGTGGTGGTTAGGTTGATTGTTGAGTCGGTTGGAGGGTGATCTGCTCTGAACCACAACGAGTCGTTGCTCAAATTTAGCGCCTCTACCAATTTCATCTTCAACGAAAGGCTCAGTCTCCTTGCCGAGGACATGCTGCCCCCAGCGCTTCAAGCGCTGCGGCCGGGCTCTCAGACGCTGGGAGTCATAGGCAGAGCATGTTTTGTACCTTTTTGCCACTTGTGGAAACTCAGCCCGGGAACAGGAGCGGGGTGCCGTTGCTGGTCGGGAACATGGGCGCCCTCCAGGCGGGCGGAGGTCTCTCAACAAGGGGCCGAGACGAAGAGCGGTGGTAGAAGACTTCAGACTTCGAGTTAGAGGCACATTCAAAGACTTGGAAGCTGTTCGTTGCCAGACGGCGATGTGCAGCATCCTTACATGAATGCATTGCATTGGCCACTGATGCAATGTTACATTCGCCAGCGGCAGCAGCGGCTGTGCATTTGCAGCAGGACTTCGATGGATGATGATGATGATGACGACGATGACGATGACGATGACACTGCCGATCTTCAGCACCGTGGTGAAGAAGGATCACGGTAATTACTTCTTTCCATAGCCGATTGAACGGCTCAAGCATTGAGGGACCCACAGGGGCCGCGAGGGGCGCGAGAGGGGAGCTCTCTCTTCGGCTGCCTCCGCGTAGGGAGGATGCCAGCGGCTCAGGTAAGGACACCCCGTCTGCCACGCTGGCCCAAACGCGGGAATGAACCGAGTGTATTCTTAAAGTCGATGCCTCCGCCGTTGGACCGGAGGTCGTTACATGGCGACGTTGCAACGGCCATCGGCCAGCAGGTACCAGCGTTTCAGGATGTTCTGTGGCCTTGGCCTTGAGCTGGCTTTTGCAGCCTCGGGTGCCTTGAGGAGCTTGTTCAACAGCTTCGCTTCCTGTTCGCAGGTGGAGCAGATGATTCTGCAAGCCAAAAAAGACTCAGAAGCCCGGGTGAGGTACGACGGGCCGGCATGGAGGGGTCTAAAGTCGGCATGTGCTGCAACTGTCTTATCTTCCCCCGCTCTACGAACCGATCAAGGACTTTGGTAGATTTGCCTTGCTAGGCACGAGCTCAATGTCGCCAGAAGCCAGTTGACACAGATGGAGGCCTTTCAGGGAGGAGCCTTTATGAGAGCAGGAGGTCCCCCCCGCATGCAGCAATACACACTGCTGGTGGCGATCTGTTGCCAGCGGCACATCCTATCACGAGTCTCTAGCTCTAGCTTCCCCCCGGGCTTCCTACCGAGTTTTCTCATTCGCTGGCCTGGCAGTCACACATCACCGAGCTGTCGGAGCGTGTCACCCGCTGCGTCCGATTAAATTCGGGAGGCCCGGAAAGAAGTGGTTCGAAGCTGAGATGGCTTCTGGACGATTATCGCTTTCTCTGCTGCTGCTGCTGCTGCAGCTGTTGTTTTTGCTACGACGACGACTGCTGCTGCTGCTGCTTCTACTCTGCTTCATCAGGTTTTTTTGTGCCTTTGATTATGGTTTGGAGGGTGAGCGGCAGCGGCAGAAATCATGCGCCTCTAGGTTCAGGCACGGCGCAGCCTAGGAGGTGGTAGTCGTGCCGGCGGAGGCAGTAGTGGTGGTGAGTGGACGGCTTGATGGTCCCGATGGTGATGGTCGTGATGATAGTGGTCCAGACGACGGCTTTTTCGACGAGAATGCTGATGAAAGCTAGTGACGTTTTGGATTGGTCTCAGTTGCCTGCCTTTTTCGTTTGGGTTGACTCTTTGCAGGCACTGCCCCTGGAGTCGATCCGGCAATGACTGTGGACCGTGCCTTTTTGAGTCCTGACCCAAGCCTGCTGCCACGAATCTTGTTGGGAGGGGGGGGGGGGAAAAGCCACTCCGCAGGTCAGAAGATCAAGCAGCTGGAGCAGAAGTGGGGATCCGAGGTCAAGGCCCTGAAGCAGGCCCATGACGCAGAGTCGGGCAGGAGGGCAGGGCTTTCCTTCCGGGACTGATAGGATGACCGTGTCATGCAGGACCTTCATCGAACTATCCTCGCTCACAACCACAACTCGGACCTCATGCGTCATCACCGAGACGCCTTGGACGAGGCCTGACAGGATCTGACTCAACTGCCGAGGGCTGAAGCAGATTGCGGAGATACAGAAGCCCAGGCACGCCGGAAGTTGGACAGCCAGCCGGCCCCAAAGGCCGACCAGGCAGCTGAGAGCCGGCAGTTGTCTTCGTTCTGTCACCGCAGCAGTCGCCGATCACAGGACATGTAGGGCAACGTAGGGTAGGGACAGCTCGGCGATCGACAGCCATCTACTACAGTATAGGTTGCTGGCCACACTCTTGCGCACAATAGCCGATCGTCAACCTTTCCCGGTGCTGCGAGAAGTAGTCTTGGCTTCTTGTCGACGTCAATTTTCGCGTTCGGTTGCTGTCAGCAGCTTTTGCTGTTTTCGGGGGCAGTCCTCAGCACTCATCCTCGTCGGTTTAGCACAGTACTGTCAGCTCAAGGCCAAAGTCAAGCCCCACAGGTTGACGCGCAGATCGACAAAGTGGACCGAATGCTGCGTGCCGGCGCCGCGCTGGCCCCGGTCTGGGTGATCCATCTCACGACAGATCGAATGGGAACTGCTATTGCGGGCCCCCGCCGCGGGCACTGAGCCCAGGCCAAGCAGCGGGCGCTGGATGCCCTGACCGAGCGCCTCACCCAGCTGGAGACGCAGGAGCGGAGCTATCAATTGGGATGCAAAATTAATCTGGGATTCTCGTCAAACCTAAGTCTCCAAAAAAACGACTCTGCGGCAGGCGGCCCAGATGTTCCCGGCGGCGCCTGGTTTTGGCACAACCGCGGTGCCACCAGGCTCTTTGGAGACTGTGGTCACGCTGAAGCTTTTCTGAGCTGTGGAAGCACATTCCAGCTGTGTCACCAGCAGCGCACTTGGCCTCTGCTGCTTTTCTCTCGCAGCTGCGGAGGCCTGTCGGCGGCACCGGCCGCTGCGGTCCCGCCTGGATCTCAGACTGCGCGCGCTACGAGAGGCCTCTCCGTGTCACTCGTCCTTCGCTCTCAGGAAGAAGCCCGGGAAGAAGGCGCACATGCTGCAGACTGCTCCCTACTTGTAGCAGCTGGCGGTATCCAGTCCAGTCTTTTCCACTTCATTCGGTGCGCTCCTTCGTTTGCATGCGTGGACTGTCGCAGGATGGAGACCTGCCGAGCGAGCTGGAAGTCCGAGCGCACTTGGAGAAGGCCGGGGTCACAGTGACAGCTTGCTGCGGTCTCTGAAGCAGCGGACTGTCGCACTTCGCATTGCGATTGCGGAGGCTGCCCTTGGACAAGGTAGCAGCTTCAATGCAGAGGCTTCGCCTGCACCCCAATCCAGGTGAGAGATTTCCTGCCCAAGAGGTATATGCGGTATATGCAGCCGGCGCTCTACCTCAGTAAGTAGTGCGAGCGTAATTGATCAGGGTTTGGACATTCCGGCCGTTTTCGAGCGTTGTGTCATTGCGAGAGTCCAGAGTCCCAGATCGTATCCTGCAAGCACTGCCACGACGGTTCAGGCACCCATCTTCATTCCTCGTGGGGCGGTGGATGTGGAGGCCCCAAAGGCGCGGCGCTCTCCGCTCACGCTCACCAGAGATCTTTGGGAAGTTGGAACGGCGGGGCTCTGGATCACCGACCATGGCCAGGGTTAGGGCTCGGGGCTGCCCTTGACTGGCCCATGACATCTCGCACCTCTTATGCAGAGGCCGCCTCGGTCCCCAAAGCGGATGCAGGCCAGCCGCATCTACGGTATGCCGTTCTGTTTCGTATCTCATTGTATCTCATTGCCTTGTAGAGGAGCATGGAAGACCGTATACCGAGGGGGGGGGGTTGTGCTGGTGCCGGTTGAGAGGTTCACTTGTGGGTAGCCAGTGTCTTGCGGACGTTGCGAGTGTTTGTCTGTTAAAGTCATTTCGGGCAGGCTTCTTGTGCGTAAGATCTGCAATCGCGCCTGGCGCCTGTGGGAGCAGTCGCTGGCAGGCGCTCCGATCACCCTCCCTGTGCCAGCGGGAAGCTTGGAGGTGCCGCGTCTTCGCCCCTTCGCTTTGGGATTTCGTCGGATGGATCTCCGGGGTTTTTGGGACATCTCCAAGGGCTCACAAGTGCACTGCGTTCTGTCCCTGCACCGCCACGCTGTCAGGTGCTCCCAGATGCAGGCCGGTGCTTCGTTGCTCATGGCCCGTGCTGTCACCATTTGAGCTCTACGTTGCAGGCGAGAAGGATGCGGCCTTGATCCTAGGCATGGGCCTGTCTAAAGCTGTGGGTCTTTGGAGTCCGGAAGGGTTGAACGACAGTACAGCGGGTGCTGCTCTCTAGATGCACGGAACACTCTGGGAGGTGAAGCAGCTTCGGTAGAAGAACCAGTGGAGGCTGGGAGTTATGCGACCTGCGGCAAACGCACACACATCGAAAGACTCGGGGTGAAGAGGCCATGCAGACAAAAGCTGTAAGCTCCACCTCTGCTGGTCCTGCAACATGAAAGTCTGTTCAGCACGGCTGACCAAGTCGCTCCCTCTGAGTTCATGGCCTCATCTGCATCTGCAAGACTGGGCAGCATTCTCATCCCCGAACATCAAAGACCTACCAGAGACGCGTGTCAGGTTGAGGAAGCCCCCGCAGCAGAAGCCGAGGAGGCCAGGAACGAAGACACTTCGCCATCGAACTCATAACCCTTGCGGCTAAGAGGATTCGTTCGACAAAAACTGACATTCTCGCCAGGGGGTCAGCTCTACTATGTAGCCTCCGGGCCGTCCTTACCTCCCCCAGCTCCGTGGTGCAAACTCCTGTGTGGCAGCGCCGCGCCTCTTTGCAGGCTACAGCTCCGGCGACTGTGGCAGCGTGAGCGCATGTATTCTCAGGCAGTGCTTGCGTTGTCGGGCGGCCTGCACTAGCCCTATACCTTTGACTCTTCATGGGGAAGTAATCAAGACCGAAGAGCGAAGCAGGAGGAGGCCGACTTGATTGCATGGTAGGTCTTCTATGTTTGCTTGTAGGGCCAACCGGGGCTTTCTCAGCTTGTCGACAGTGTACAGCAGAACACCAATGTCATATGGTTGGAATCATAAGTTTAGTGAAGCTAGAGACTGCAGCCATCTGCGGAGGTGCACTTGTCACTGCGTTTTGCCGGCGGGAGGCCATGGAAATGCCTCGGGGCGGGTGCTTACGGTGAGATTCTGCACTACACCGTGAACCCGAGACTTTAAACGCTGACCTCAACCCCAGGCTCTAAAGCTTCAATGCACGGTGAGCCCAAAAGACTGCTTTGGGAGGTCGACTCCTGGCCGTCCTTGCCACTCCTCCGCTGAGAGCGGCAAACAGCCCGAACTCTTTGCATGAGGTTAAAACAAGCGCGCTTTCGGATTTCGGATTTCGCAAAGACTTCCGGGCTCCATGTGCCTTTCTTTAAAACGCCCTCTCCGATATGTAAAAAACTGTGCAGGGTGGGCCTCAGGGCTTTCTGCGGGCCCGGAGACCCATGGGCGGCCCGGTTGCACATGGAAGGCAGGCACGCGTGCGAGGCAGAACGCTGCGAGATGGTGAGTTTTCTTTCCTCACACGTGCAGCATCTCCGGAGACAGGCCAGATGATAATGCGCTACTGACAGTTGAAGCAATGTATTCACTTTCCTAATGCTGACACTGCATATTGCAAGGTTCATAGTCCTGCACGTAAGTAAGCTCGCAAAAGCATGTGCGACAAGGTCTCGAGGATGTCTTGGGTCAGGCCGGTGTTGATTGCGATTACAGCGGCCACGGCTGAATCCACATCTGTGCTTGTTTCATCTCCGCGCAGTACGGGACGAATTTTGAGATGAGCTTCTGACAACTGGACAGGTCCTCGGACAGTTGGACCAAATGCATCCGAGGCAAGGGATTTCCGCTTGCAGCGAGCTTTCACTGCTTTCAGGCTGAGGTAGAACTCTCCCAGCAATAGCGCTTTCGGACAAACCCTGCCAGTGTCACACAGCTTCAGGGCATCATGGGAGAACAAGTCTCAGACATGTGGCGGCACGTGTGGTTTGGATGAGCTGTAGCAGCTGGCATATGCTGGCATCCGACTCCTCCCATCAATGCCGCAGAAGCTGCAGTGACTTGCTTCGGAAGGGATGTCGAAGGGGTGCTCAGCATTCTGAGGAATGTGATTCCCACCATTTCCTGCTGCTTTTGTGTCTGCTCGTCGTCGTACTCTACCAGGAACCGGCATTCCGAAAGAAGAGCACAAGCCGCGCGCAGTCGCCAGCAGCAGCCCTCGCAAACAGGATCCGGATAGAAATCTAACGGTAAGACCGGCACCATGTTTAGTCGCCAGGAGCAAGCCACACAAGCAGGATCGGGGCAAAGGCATGAGTAAGAAAGGCACTGGCCACGTCCACTGGGAGCAGCCACACAAGACAGGGACAGAGACATCGGTAAGACGAGGTCAAACCAGGCGCAATCACCAGCGACCTTTCTGCCCGCTCTTCGGCTCTTTCGCCTGGTTACAATCTTGAGCTCTTTCCAACCTGCCCAGTGCAGCGGTGCCGGTGCCGTGTGATCCGTGTGCTCTGCAGACAGGAACCATCTCCCGGCGGCCAGACAAGTCCCCGAGGCTCTCGCTTGGCAGCAGACCCGAAGTTTCTCTCTACGTTTGCCTTTAAAATTACTTGCGGAGCTCACTTCATTTGCGGCTTGGAAGGGTCGTCCGAGCGAGTGACGCTGGCAGTTCCTGCAGTTCCAGCTGCACAGGATGCAGTCGTGAATTTAGTCGGCTGCTTCGCTGAGTCACAGCTGGAGCAGGCTCTGGGGCTTGCAGTGGCAGTATCATCTATATATATACACACACACACACAAGTCTCTTCCACCCAATGCTGGTCAGGTGAAGCTGAAATACTACGGTGAAGAAAACGCCGCGAATTTTGCAGCCATGTGAGCTTCGGGACTGCGTGATCTGTGGACGTTTCTCGACCTTTGACCGTTGGAGTCGCAGCCCTTCGCACTGCACGAGGTACTGGCATGCGGAGACCGATCATGTACCCTCCTCAGCTTTCGGTGCAGCAGAACATTTGTCAAGTGTTTGTCCTGACTCGGGGTGTGTCTGCTCAAGTGCCATGAGCTCCGTGTGTTGCGAATTGGACCGCCGTGCAGCTGGCTTGGACATGATAAGAATGTATGTTGAAAGACAAAGGCTGAAGCCATAGCCTCGCGCTCGCACATGTAACGCGAGCAGCCATGTTCGCAGTAGTCAGTGGTGGCTCGGCATTTCACGTGCTGGCTTTCAAGAGCCCGAAGGAGCATAGCGACAGTAGCAAGGCCTGACACACGTGTATTGCTTCAGCTCCAACTAATTTCGGTCTGTCGGGTGGCATGCTGGTTCCATGTCGCTCCTCCGACGGTTCCGATGCTCTCGTGCAGGCGGGAGTGCTGAATTTCGCATGTCTTGTACGGACGAGAGTCAGCCAAGAGCCTTGGCTTTGCAGGCGAGCCACTCGTCTGCGGCTTCAGGCGAAGGAAGCCGGCATGTCCCAAATGGTGTGACAGCGAGAGCACCGGAAGTTGCCCACTGTGCACAGTGACCTCCGGTCGCACCTCTTGGCCCTGTGCAGACTCGCCAACCAATGCCGCCAACGTGGTCGGGGATGCGCCCTCGCAGGTTCCGGATTTTGGTCCTTTCGGTGCTGGAATTTGGCTCCAGAGCCATGGTCCGGGTTTTGTGGTTGGTTGCACGTGAGGCGAGCGAAAGCCCTCGACGGGCATCACTGCCTCTTGCCGCAGCCTCAACGAGCTCGAGCTCGAAGCTGGGGGGTGGCGTGGTCCTTCCCAAGACCTCTGGAACCCCCCCCCCCCAAATTTCAGGCAGGGATGTGATGTGGGCACTGGTGTAGGGCGGGGCCCTCCGCTTGTAGCTCAGGCTCAGCTTGCAGATGGCTGCTGCCTCAGAGCAGAGCGGAGCAGCGCATCCGCGGTGAGAGACGTTCTGCCCTTCTCCCCGAGGTCTCATCCAGCGCAGCCCGGGGCCCTCTTGTTTTCGTCCCGTGCGAGGGCGGGTTCTCCGCTGTGATGAGGGATTTCGCTGGCCCTTCCTCCCAAGACCCTTGAAGCTTCGGCTACCATCTCCGCTAAGATGCGGCCCTCAAGAAGTTCGGCTCTCGCAGAGGCCTTCCTGCATCTTGCGAGCCCAACAGTTAGGAACCCCTCAATCCCGAAGAGCTGAAGCCACAGGAGTCCACCTTACGCATGTCGATTTCAGCCTCCGTGCCTCTGCAGAAAGCACGCAGCTGCCCGCTCCCCTACCCGCGGCGGGCACCAGCACCGTCCCCGAGGTGTGGTGGGTTTGCGGAGGGTTTGCGACTCGATTCAGAAGCAGGTTTGGAGGTCTCCGATTCGCAGCGTTGTCGGGCAAAGGATTTATATGCAAGGTCGAGGTACCTCGCAACACTTCCAAAGGGCAGTTTGGCCGGAAGCTGGCGTCATGGGGCTAAAGCCACAATGCTCGAATTGAAAGCTGCAGTGAACATCGTGCCCCACTCCCGATCTCTGGAGCAGTCAGTCCGTCTCCAGTCCTGACGTGCAGTGTCTATCCACATAATACTGGCACGATTTTGTAGACCTTGTTTGCTGAGAGGGCAGTGCTAGGAGTACGATGGCACCTTCTTAGCCATTACCTACGGCATCCATGTGCATGTCCGCTCTAGAAGTCATCGGCACGGCCTCGGCCAAGTGGCCCTGCTCCCGGAGCTGTGTTGCGGAGCATGTTCCAAGATCCGTCCCTGTAGGAGGTTGCCGAAAGCTTCATTTCGGATACTTCCGAGTCGGACGTGGTCGAATGCGGCTCCGGCACGCGTTGCTGATCCCTCGTGTCTTTGCAGAGGTGTTTGAGGGTAGGACGAGGAGCCACGATCCTGGCGAGGCAACCTGACGACCAGTGCCCTCTTCGGGGCTCTGGACTTAGCCGCCCAGTTCAATCTCCGGTGACTTCTTGGCGTCCTGTGCAGGCCTTGTTCCAGTGCCAGCGGAGCTCCTCCTCCCAGGCGCCCGGTGTGTCGAGCCCGAGCCCTCTGAGCCCCGGATCTCCCAACAAAAAAGATCTAAAGCCCAGCAGCAAAAACATTGGTAGAACTTTCGGAGCCGCCGTGAGGCGGAGGAGCGAGGCGGCCTTTGCCAGAACGCTTGCCGCCGCATCTGCGACTGGCTGACCCCGAGAAGCCTGGCGCCGCTTGGAAGCGAGCAATATCTTCGACGCACATCACGTCTGTACTAGATTACTGGAGTTGCAGAGCTGAAAGCATCTATGCACCAGGCGCCACGATTGCAAGAAGCGACAGAAAGGGGTAATGAGAGGCAGAATTAGGCAGAGCAAGGGACGTCATGCACGATGCCCCCCCAAGGCATTTGGCGGAGCAGGCCCGATGTGTCGAATCCGCGGGAAGGGGGCCTTCGGTGCTCAAGTCAAGACTCGAAGAGGTCATGTGACGATGGCTTGCTGGTTTGTTAATCGCTGCTTGAATGGCCGACTAGAAGCAGCAAAGCAGAGGAGCGAGATGAGAGATGGCAATGTCAAAGCAGAATGGAACAGCCGTAAACCTAAACCCTTCCTTCCGTCACACTCACACGTTAGCTTACGTAGGACGGCTGGTGTCAGTGTAAGAGTGGATGATAATGCGGTGCAAGAATGCGAATCGATAAACGCGAAGCATGCTGTTCAGCTAGGTCCCCAAATGCCGAAAGCCGACGAAGAAAGCTTTTCTGGTGCGTGGTGTCCCTACCACAGTCTGGGTTTATGCTTACAAGTTGGTGAGAATTTATCTGACGAAGATAGGCATGCAAAAATGTGCAATAACGTCGTGTATTCAATGTGGTACATGACCGGCCGTACAAGATACGATGGAGCATCAACCTTTTCTTCCCCCTACTTGGCTATCAAAAGTACAACAGCCACGCATTGCACCGGACGTTTGGTTAATGTGTCAGATCGAGAGGCTTTGCCAGGCACACTGTGAGGTACAATGGCTCAGAAAACAGCGCAAGGTGCCATGTTATGCCACACGCCATTGCCTGCGAAATAGCACCGCCTTGGGACGTGTACAGGTGGTGCACGCCGGGGTCCTCACGAAGCGCTCCAAGTACATCGGGGCTTGGCGGGTGCGGCACAGCGCCAAGATGCCAAGATACCGGGTCTAGTCAAGTATCTCGCTGAATGTTCCTTTCTTACAGTCACATGGTGCTGATGGTTTGGGCGATGGTGTTTCACATCGTGCACACGTCCACAACTTTCGATGGTGATGTAGACCCGGGAGGATGACGACGACGAAGAGAGGACGAGGATGAAGGAGGAGGAGGGAGGATGAAGATGAGGAGCAGGACGACTTATGGTGAAGAGGAGGACGACGACATTCACGGGACTACAACGACCACCTCCTCCGGGTATTCGACTGATTCAACCAAGAGTTCGAACATATTGGCGATCATGATCATAATGATGATGATGATGCTGCTGCTGCTGATGATGATGATGATGTCGTTGTAGATGATGTGATGATGATTGTTTGAGCATTGCTTCCAGAGCAACTGGATCTTGTGTTTGTGTGCTAGCACGTGCACGCTTGCCAGGGATGCGATTCAGACTGTAGGGTGCTGATGATGATGCTGGTGGTGTTGATCATCATGAATAGCACGCTTCTTCGCGGGATATGTTACTGCGGCAGCCGCATTTGTGACTCTGCAAAGTCGGGATGTCCAGACCACAACGCAGATCTGCGACCATGAAATCTGAGTGTCTGCGTCATCTTGAGGTGGGCCGTGCTTACGCCCACGTCCCTCAAGATGTTCAAGGCCCCTCCAAACTCTTGTGCTTTCAGGTAACGTCTTTGAGATTGAGTGGACAGAGCGACGACACGAGACCTATGACAACCTGTGAGTGCAAAACACGGAATCTGGATCGGTGTTCGAGTCGATCGTAGATCTAGCCTGAGCATCCAAGCGCTTCAGCTGCACGTATCCTTGCTCCCAGTCTTCCGGCGCCTGGCGGCTCCGTGAGAAGCCGACTGAGTCCTTCCGGCTCCTTCAGGCCTTCGGGCTTCAAGGTTTAAGTGATCTCATCAAGCTCTACAAGGCCGAAAAACCTCTGTTCCTTTGCGCCTGCGAGCTGAGGTGGCCGATATCACCGTGGAGGACACTCTTCTGGTTCTGAGACTCCCGAGGCGGAGGCGCGCGGAGTCCTGGCCCCGAGGGAGGCGTGTGCGCGCTTTTTTCCCGCAGGTGCTCCCTTCGCTGCGAGGAGTCTGCAGCGGCAGAGACGCGCGGAAGCCCAGGGACGGGGACACGGCAGCTCTGAAGTTGGCCTTCGAAGCTGAGGTGGGCCTCCTACATTCGAATGTGCTGTGAGCGCGCTCAGATGACTCAGTGAGGACCAAGTTTGCGAATCTCGGAGTGCCTCCAAACTCATCGCCTTACTTTCTTATCGCATCGCCCGAGATTCGGACAGCGGCAGCTGTCGCAATTTCGAAGACGTGCTCGCTTGCGGCTTGCGCGCCGCTTGTTTGAACGGTGCATGAGCGAGACAAGCTGAGCCGCGAATGGTTTCACAGATTTGAAGTCTCACGAACACCGCTTAGAGATGGTTGTTGTAGAGGACAGCCATTCTGCATACAGAGACGGGTCTCGTCAGTAGATGCACGGGCTTTGAGCAGAAAGGTTAGCGAAGTCTCTGTTTGCAAAAGGTCGGGGCTTTCCTCTTCTCCCGACTTCCTGTTAATTCTTGCCGGGGCAGAGTTCTGGGACCACTTGTGGTCTCTTGCCCGTGGTGTCAGGCCAAGCCATTTGAGCCTGAGGTGCTTGTGGTGAGCCTTCGCAGCCTCCAGCCCTGGATCATCACTTCTCAGTGCAGCACACACTCGAGGCTGCGGCTCGCTGCCTCCGCTCTCAGGATTTCCGGGTGCCACGACACCTCTGTGCAGCAATGTTTGGTGCTCGCAGCAAAAAGTTTTGTCAGAGCATGGAGAGCAAATTCGGGGCGATCAAGTCCACGCGGCCTCCACGCCCCAGCATGCAGGTGCCCTACTTCGCCATGGCGCGGCACGGTGTCGGCACCTGAGAATGGGTTGCTCAAGCTCGAAGCCTTTTTGAGGCATGTGAAGTTTAAGACGAGACATGGCGCAAACATCAGCGCAACTCCGAATGCTCCGTCAGTAGCAGATGCCGCCTTGGGCTCTCTGTTGGACGCCTGCAGGTGCCCCTGGGCCATGCCTTCACTGCTGCAGGCTTCCTCCACGAGAAGGAGGCCTCAGTCGGCAGAAGCCTGTGTGCGTTTGCTTCCCCTTTCAAGGGGCTCTTTTTGGTCGAAGTGAGTCTTGGATGCTCTGAACTCATTTGACCCTTTCCCCATGATGCCGGATCATGGGGCAAGCAAGCACATGTAAGCCAGGTGCCCCAGTGGGGCGTCTATGACGGCTGCGGTTCGCCCTGTCAGGAAGCAACTGGTGCTCCTCATGCTTCGCAGTTACGAAAAGTTCCCAGGTTTTCATCCCTCAAAGCTCCGACTGCAGGACGACGAAGAGAGGTGGTGCGGCTGCTCCAATCAGGCCTGGGGGAGGGAGCTTTCGGAGCAAAGGAGCGTGCAGTTCGCCTGCACCGG
>CAJNDV010035269.1:10674-24773 GCA_905221635.1 Symbiodinium sp. CCMP2456
GTAGTAGTAGTAGTAACAGCAGCAGTAGGAAGTCTCGTTTGTTTTTCAAGAGGACCCCACTGTGTCACAGTGGGGTTACAGCTTGAAGAATATGGAACATGTGAAGCAGCCAGCACTCAAGAAGCTTCGGTGGTGGTTGCTCGACCTCTGGTTTTTTGTTGGTGGTTCAGCTGATCACCAGACATCCTGTCATAAGGCTCCCCTGTAATCTTGCTGCAATCTAGCCTAGGTCCTGCATCGCATTAGCACCATCTCCCGGCCTCCGGGTCACTGACATTGTGCCATGGCTTCTTCTTCCCAATGATGGACCTCACATTACACTTCTTCAACCTTGAACCAGTAGATCCTGATTTCTGGTTGCTTTCAAAGGAAGGATCCGGTGACCAGGCTGCTTAAACCCGGAGCGTGGCCCAAGCGCAAAATCAACGACGACGCCTTTTGTGCACAAATTCGCAGATAAGAGCATGGGAATGGACCTCAATGTGCGCACCGGTTCTGTCCCATACGAGAATCCCAGATGCTACACTGCTACATATGGCTGCATACTTGCCGCCGTTTGGCTTCCTCGGAGACATCTTCCCGTCTCAACAGTCTGGGAGATCTGGTTGGTCGAATCGGAGTCGCGTGTGTATTTCGAGGTTGCCAAGCTTGGAATCACGGTCACTGTCGGACGTGGAAAGCACTGGCACGAAGAGAGCTGATGCTTCTACCAGCTGTCAGGCACGGCGAAGCCATGAAACCATGAGCGCGTTGATGATGGTCCTGTCCTCCCACCAGCCTCAGGGCTTGCGCTGCACATGGTCCAAAGCCGCATCCAAGGCCTGCCGAAATCCGGCTAAGTCGACTTCCATGAAATTGCTGACTTCGTCGGACACTCCCTGTGTCATGACGTGGAAGTACTTCCTCGGTCGATTATGGAGGTCTGTGACAGACCCCCCAATGCATGTACAGTTAGCTGCCGCCGCACTCACATCACACCCTTCTGTAGAAAAGTTAGCGAATCTGTGCTCTACGGTCCTGGAGTACAAAAAAACACAGAATGCTTCATGTTCACGACCAGCAACACCCAAGAAATGCTTCCTTCCAAGCTGAAGTAAGTAGCCAAGCGGACGCTGCCGTCCGGTAGGTCGCAGCCACGGACCTTCAGAGAGTGGGCACCACAAATGAACTCGATTACCGCCGTATGGATGGCACAGGGCATCCAGAGGATATTTGAGAAAGCAGTTCCATGTGGGCCGAAAACGAGGATGGCAGAGCTAAACAGGCGATGCTGCTCTTCGTAAGATGCCGCATTCTTGCCGTCCGACGTACCATTGAAGACCACGATTTCTGACGACAGCCCGTGCCGATTCAGGGCGTCTTTGGCGATCTGCACAACCTCCTGAGAATGTTCAGTTGTCAAAAGCCGGCCGTGTCCTGCTGTGGAAGACATTCGAAGGGTGTACACAACCCTCGTTGCGTTGTAGGTAGGCTGCACCTGTGCGATATGCCTGCGCAAGTGATTAAACAGAGCGGGAATGCGAAGTCCGTGTGGGCTCGGAGCCTTTGGGACCACCACCCACAGTGAAGATGCGCACACCACTTGCTCGGACTGTACGAAAGAAGTCCGCTGGTACAGCTTCGGATCAAACCACGCGAGGAACTTCTGGATATTTTTCTGCGTGTCCAACTCCAGAACTATTCGTGCTTCGGGGTGAGAGGTGCTCATCCAAACAAGAACTGGCAGCAAGTCATGCAGAACATGTCCATACTGAAACTTCTTGAAGAAGAATCCCCTGAAGAAGACAGCCTCCCCTTCCACACTCTCTGCACAATCTTGTAGAAGGTCTTCGGTCGTCGGTGGCAGATACCAGCCCGACCGTGCTAGGTCAGGGCTCGATGGGGAAACTCGAACTTGCCAGTTGCCAAACCCTGCGGCTGCTGGATATATAAAGCGTGCTTGGGGTAGATTTTTGACTTCGAAAGCATCGTCAATGGTTCGCATCAGCACGTGTTTCGTGACCCACGCTGCTTGATCCCAGACTTCATGGTTTGCGGAATCGTTGGCCTCAGCCCCCAAACACAGAGTGACTTCGCCGACAGCATCAAAGGCCGGACAATTGCCCGTCAAGTAGGATACTGTGGACAAGGTCGCGTCCTTCACCATCTTCAGTGGCTTTGACGAATCGATCCTGTTCACGACCTGAAGTGTTTCGCTTGCGGACAGAAAGAATGGGACTGGCAATAGCAGTCCTGCCGCAGCCGCCAAGCAGAACATATACCAGCGTACTGCCATGGTTGCATGTGAACTATTGTTGTTGATGCACGACAGCGGGTGCCGCATGCTGACCCTTGATCCTACAGGTTGTAGCTTTATGTTGTCTTTACGGCGCCTGTAGTCTTCTGCTGCCCGCTTGCTGTAACTGGCCTGCATCAGTCAAGAAAAAAGGGTCGGGAAACAACCAAATCAGCTTGTGGTACAGTAACGACTTGAGGAAGAGACACTTTCGCCAAGCACTCTTCTTCGACAGTGCCGTGGCCTACAGAATGATACGAGTACAGCATATAGGCTTGGTTCCTTACAGCGGTTTGCTTCCACACTTCCTAAAAACTGAATTGCATCATTGCACGTTCTGGACCATGAGGCCACAGGGGAGAGGAATGAGTAGGAATCAATCACAAGACCCACGACTCGGATAATCACATGCAGAGTTACGCGAAGTGAGCTGGAATTTGGCTAGACGGGAGGTCGCCATGGCGAGAGGCACCGTAGACGGTAGTATCCGAAAACTGAATTGACTGAAGACATCCGTGACAGTAATCTTCGAGATTCCGGCGGTCTTTCCGAGTACTTGGAGAGGTCGGGGCCTCGAGCACAACCGTCTAAGTTTTATGTGAGTTCAGCATTGGGGAATGCTCCCTTGAACCGCTCACTGATAGCACTGCATTTGCGACAAGGTCGGGCTTCCAATATGACCTTCGGCCTCAAGCGATGACCGGGCCGTCGTAGTACGAACACTAATGACGACTGTCGGGCTTCGGCGCTACGGCCAGGCTACCACCGTGGGGCCAAATCCTGCAACTAGGGGCGAGTGTTCCTAAAGCGCTTTGAGCAGCGAGGTAAGTCGCATCCATCCATCCACTCATCCCTCTGTCCTTGCGTCCATCCATCTGTCCCTCGCTCCCGCCCTCCTTCCATCCTTCCATGCATCCAACCTTTCATCCATCCCTTGTCCATCCGTTCATCCACAGAAACCCGGCCATAAACCTTCGCTGCACCGTTCTATACACCCCCTATATAAGCCCTGCTGTAAACCCTTCTAAAAACCCTCCTATCAACCCCTCCAGAAAGCTTGCTACAAACCCTGCTACAAACCTCTCTAGAAGGCCTTTCCAGAGTCTAGAAACCCTTGTACAAACCCGGCTACAGACTTCTCTAAGAGTTTTCTGTGAAGCCTTCTTTGTCCCAAAACCCTTCTATGAACCATTCTACAAGCTGCTCTATAAGCCTGTCTTCAAGCCGTACTTTGAACCATAAACTCCTCCGTAGCCCCTTCTATAAGCCTGCCTGCCTGTCTACAGTCGGAAAATTCTGCCCCCATCCTGAAGGTCAGGGTGAGGTCTCGAAGCCTGACCCGAACATGCCCTTCACCGCCATGGCCGTTACGAAGCCCGATGCTTCAGCCACCAAGTTCAAAGTGTACTTACTATACTTTCACGGTCAAAGCTGGAATGCCTGTTCGTTTTGCCAACACCATCAAAGATCTGAGCAGGCTTCACGCAGGATTCCATGGAGAACCACCACGGAGACTGGCCCGTGCCATGGATCCGGGACTCTGGGGGCCAGGCTATGCAACCTTGGCCTCGTGGCCAAGACTGGGCAACTCCTTGCCAAAGACCTGGTCGCACAGAGAAGTGAAGCTCACCCCAGCCCGAAAACCTCCGCATTGAATCCTCAAGCAGCAAGCTCAAGCAATGAGACGGAAAACTGCGAAAAAAATCCACCTGTCTGGCAAATGATCTCCCTCGCGTCCATCTACCTCGAAGCGGCCAACGCTCTCCTGGCGAAGAGCCAAGGCTAGACCCCGTGGAAGCCGCTAGCGATGGCGCTGTGATGATGAGGGGCACTACTGAGCCTACTGCTTGAAGATGCAGGCTCATGAGGAGCTTGCATGGTGACGGTCCTTTAGAGGCTTTCGAGCCGGTAACTTGCCAAAGGGGATGTTCTTGGTCCTGAGAACAGGCACGGTGCTGGAGTGCAATCTAGTTGATAATCATGGCTTCAGGTGCATAACGAAATCCCAACCTGGCTAGCATTGCCGACTTGCAGTTGGTTGGCTCTCATTTTTAGACCTTGTGAGTAGGTGCCATGAGGAGGTCGAGGCCTGGGCCACGGCGACCCAACTGCAAAGAGGGACATAGAGGCACGGTACAAAAATCACTGAGACCCAAATTGAACTGAGTATTGCCTTGGGCTTGGAATCTGAGCAGGCGAGAGGTTGAAAACTTCAAGGCTCACGTTTGCTCCCTGCTTGCTGGAAGGACTTCGCGTTGGCATGAGCTATGACAGTTCTACAAGTCTCCCATTGCCGTATTGGCACGTCTTTGCCCCTGCCGGAAAGCACCACTTGGCACAATATGACTACCCAAGGAGTGGCAGGCAGAGATATCAAGGTCAGTCACGGCATGTGTAATCAAAACTACTCCACAATACGAAAGCATACGACGACAGCATCACCATAGCTCTATGGCTGCTGGGTGCCCGAGCTCCAGCTTTGGGCGTACGGCATCCAAGTTTGGCTTGTACTGGCCAGGCCTTCACATGCGCAGGCGCACACACAGACACATGTCGTGTTCAGATATGTATACGTGAAGGGATAGATGGACAAATAAACAGACAAGCAGATAGAGCTGGAGATAGAAAGATGTAAAGATAGATAGAGACAGATATAATATAGACAGACGGAGATAGATGTAGCTGGATACTGGAAGATACTGATAGCCTAAGTAGATATACATACATGGGTAGACAGAGCAGATGGGTTTCATTCACCGAGATGACCACTCTTCCGTGTCGGATATGGGGGACTTCCGACTGTCTGCGGGGAAAGCAAGCCAAGCTCCGACAACTTGGAGGCCAGGCTGGAAGTATGTCTCCGGATCCTTGTGCTTGGCTGCCGAAAGCCTGCACAACGAAGTAACAATGTAGTTGTAGTATAATCCGTAGCAGTCAAAAAGTGGAGCACATGCAACCATGCGATCATGCGAGAAAAAGACGGTTGATGCATGCCGGCCATGCTTCAGGGAAGTCATGTGACTTGGTGATACTATCCTGGGCCACCCACTTTGCAAAGTCCCACTCCGGAGTTCGAAGAATCCTTTGCGGCTCGGCGAGGTCAGCCAACCGAGCATCTCAAACTTGGAGCTCTGCCGTGTGCCAGCCATCAGTCTGCAGGGCTCATGACTACGCACCTCCTTCGGCACTTTCAGCCAAGGCTCATGGATGTGCTGCAGTCGCCATCCAAGACACCGTCCTCGGGAGGTTGGGCCCTCATGTCTCATGTGCTCAAACCTTCATGCAGAAGCTGCTTGGTATCTCGCTAGCTGAAAGCCAAAGGGGCAAGAGACGGTCCGCACATGCTTGACAAGCATAGTCAGGTGGTCGTGGGCGGGGTTTTGCTGATACGCGGTCTTTCCTCAGCATGCCTGACCCGACCTCACCTTACCCTGACCACATACGTACCATTTCACATACACCAACACCAAGGCATTTACCGTGAAGGTGCTGTCGTTGAAGTTGATGCCAGCACTCTTCAGCAGGTCTGGCCTGGACAGCAAGACGTTTGGTCATGGCTGGTTGTTTGGGGGCGGATCTTCCAGGCAGCTGCAGTGTGCTACGGTCGGTTCAGAGACAGAGTCCTCGGGACTTTCACGTACTTCCCCATGGCACTAGTTTCACCAGCATGCCACATACCCGTTGGAACTGATGCGCTGCACAATACAAAAGCTTGCAGCTGCAACGAACAAGTGGCTCTTTTACATCTCCTGCTGTCTGTCTGACAAGAATTGTGGAGACTACGGGCTATGGAGATGTCGGAAGAACATCCGGGGCCGTGCATGCATGAGGTACAAAAGCCGGTCCTGAAGCATATCACGCACAACAGCTTGATGAAGTCTGTTTGTCTGAGGCCTCGGGGGGTAGCGGTCCAGATTGGGAGTCGTGACGGCACGTCGCATCCTGAAGCACAGGCACAAACCGGAGCCCCTCCGACTGTTGGAAAGCTAACATGGTGTGAATACGACGCGGGTTTGATATGTGTGCAGAAAAAGTGTGCAGAAGGTTCTGCCTCATGCATCTTACGCACCTCAATTAGCCTAACGGCCGTAGGAGTAGGAATGTCGGAGTCTCGCGTGCGCTTGACGCCTCTGGTGAACTTTACTCGAATAGCTTCACCATAATTTTTCAGGCCGTACCTGCTGATGGTACATAAACGGGCTGAGATGAGTGTGAGTCTTATGTGTGAGCGTGGCTTTACTCCTGACCGACTGAAGACAGATGTCTGTCATGTCTATGCTTCCTTTGCTTCAAGGTTTGGAGAACCCCCAGACGCGAGGCGGCTGCTACATCTGGACCGAGACATAACCCGCAAACCAACACCAAGCCGAACCAGGTGTTCGGGGTACTGTATCATAACCGGCATAGCCTCTGATGTAGGATCCGTCTTGGCTCGACTCCGCAACATGCGAGCAAGCCGTCAGATAGGCCCCACAAGCCTCTCCGGCGGCTCGTCGCGCAGCTCGACGCTGGTAACACCCTGGACTGTGAATCCAAGGCAGCTGAAGGATGGGCACCTAGTTGTGAGGTTAAGGCCTGTCGTGGCTTGTCCACCTAAAGAAAACTGGCAGAGACTGGTGCGAAGTCAGTGTGCATGTGCAGTTGGGTCTGGTGACCACAAACAAGACATAGCTAGATTTTTCCCACCCGCCCACGATAGGAAGATGCGCGCATGCCTGTTCAATACCCCTGCCTTCTATGCATCAGCACCTGCAGGGCAGTAAACAAGCACACGAATACACTATATAAACTCGCATGCATCTGTGTGTGTGTATATAACACGTATATATATATATATATATGCATATATGCATAGATACATACATACATACATACATACATACATACATACATACATATACTACATACACATATATATATACATATACATATATCTTTGGCACTCGCGCTCGACCAGGTCCGGCGAGGGTCCCAGCAGCAACAACTACACTAACATATACATATATACACATATATGTTTGTATACATGTACACCAGCATGCAGGAAACACATCATCGTCATTGTCCTCAGCATCATCGCCATCATTCTCATCTGTGTGGGGAGGCACGTGGGGTTTCGCGATTTTGCGCGAGAGACGCGGCGACGCAGGACCCTTTGCTGCAGAACCTATGTCCTCGCACGAGCACGCGCGTTAACGTGACCGCACGGCAGCTTAGCGAGAGATGCTCGACATTGCTCCCCGGACCCTTTCCGTGCCTGCAGCAGGTGCTCGTAAGGTTTGCCTGATGCCTGGAGCTTTCTCACCTGCAGCAGGAGCGGCATAGGAGCCAAGATCATCAGGCTTGCCAGGGCTGTCCACGGACTAGCAATGCTACGATCTGCTTGCATGCATCGTGCTCCTGCACTTCCACAACGGCATCAAACACAACCGTGCGCCGGCCTCCCTTTCCATGAGCAGGCGCTTTCTGCTCTGCGTCGGCTCGGGATTGGTGAAGACCTCAAAGATGTTCTCAGTTCTTGAATTTATCGCAACCACACGTCTTCGAGCACCTGACATCCTAAACCCGTGCCTCGACAAACTTCAGAACATTCGAAGCGTCCACAGCAGACTTCATGACAGTATGATTGCACATAAAAGATACCCAGCGACTGCACTCCGCGAAGCTGGCTCCGGAACTGGCATCCCTCCTGCTCTTGGGGCTCAAATGTCTCAACCTGGACACATGACATCCACCCCCTACGATCCTCAACCCCATCCCGAGCAAGTGTTCAAAAGCCACTACGCAGCCCTGTGGTTGCGGCCGGCGTCTTCACTCGCGGAGCGCTGAGGTGCGTGTTGGGCCGGTAGGAGCCGGGGGGAGGTGCCTGCAAGCTTGCGCTGTACCACCCTTTGCGGCTCTCTCGGACGAGTCTACCGCGGAAGTTGATTTCTTGTGCTCTCTGTCCAGTCTAGTCTCGAGATGTCTCGAGTGCGCGTGGGACCTGCAGCCGCTCCAAGACCCCCTGTCCACACTCGACGGTTCCAGGGGCCCCGACACGAAATCTATTCTCGATGGCCTGCTGCAGACTTCGGCCGTGGGAGGTTGGAGAGGTTGAGGGAATGCTCTGGGCAAACAACACCTGCCTGCTGTTCCTTCTAGTGGTTTGGGTTTTGGGCCGGTATTGTTCACAGTGTGCCTAGCCTCGACGTCCGCATTGTGCCTGAATTGCTGAGATCTGTCTACAATCCACTCAACTTAGACAACGGCACTTGGCTTTGTCAAGTGACCGGAGAGGCTTACGACTCTGTCAAAACTTACCAGCGAGCAGATAGTTGATCCAAAACTGGATTTCTTTCCTGAAGGTCATCAATAGAATTAAGATTGAACGCGGTTACTTATGCTTTCCCGTCCGCCCAATGCATACTGTCGTTGTCTTTCTCCTTCCAAATCGAGCACCATCAAGGAAACAGTTCTCCCTGCGCAGCTCTACCTTCAGTCCACCGTTGCTTAGTTGGTGTCCAGTTGCGGACATCAGTTCCTGACCGGTGGCCAGATAAATATTCTTGCGATGGCATCAGTGTACATTTCCTGTACGACCCACTATTAGAACGAACTGCTGCTCATTACCACGGAAAGAAGTCTATGTGGTCCAACGATCAAGGTCCACAGCGTCCATCATCAGCCCCTCCGGGCGTACCAGAGAGTTCACGTACTCCCTGCTGGTGGAGACGAAGGAAGACATTGGCCTGGAGTCAGCAAGCTTGCCGAACACTTCTAGAGTAGCCTGGGCTTGCTGAAAGATCATAGCGAATGATGCCTCTAGCACAAGCATCTGCATGTCACAAGCCACTGAGAAAGGAAGACGCGGCAAGCAGCAGCAGAGCTCGAAAAGCCGTGGTCGAACAACAAGATGGCTTCCTCGTCCCCAAGAAAACACTTCAAAACCAATTTGTGATTTAAGATGATCCACCACGGGTCAGAACCCCACAGAATCTTGATGCATCCTGAGTTGGCAGGCCAGACTGAGTCCGAGCCCCTACATTGAAGCAGTCGCTTTGCCTGCTTCTCATCAGCCCCAAAGCCCCTCAATGCCACCCAACCCAACAAATGAATATTTCTGAACCCTCCTCCTCAACCAAGGCCCCCGAATGCCAGAAGCCAGCCTCTTCTGCTCCCGCAGAGCCCTCAGCTGACCGGCTGGGACCTTCGCGTCCGAATCTTCGTCCTCCTCGGCCTGCAACTGTCTCTGGAAATTTTGCAGCTGATGGGCGTTCTGCATGTTCATCCGTGGATGCGTCTACTTGTTGCTCATTTACGTACTTGCTACTTGCCAAGTACCTGCCGAAGCCTATGCAAACTATGTCTATGCACATACGTGTGCATAGCTCTGCTTGGACTGTTTGGTATTTCGCAGAATGTAGCCACACGGTCTTGCTGTCATATATGGTCATATTATATATATATATATACATGCCAGTCGTGCAGGATGTGCGGCTGCAGGTTGGCATTGGGGAGCCAAGCAACGAAGGTCTTGCCGCAGTTTGACACTGGTTTGTTTTTGGAAGGGTGGGTGGGGGCGCAGCGCGTTTGCACATGAGGCGCTGCGGGTGAGCGCTTACTTTGAGACTTTGAGATTCCACCAACAAACACGAGCTTCAGACACCTTGACGTGAAGGGCAACCTCGAGCCGGGTGATTCGCTGATAGATCGTGCTGCGGCAGTGTGTGAGTCTGACAGACTCCAGTACATCGAATGGCAGAACTCCGTCAGCAGGCAACACGAGTGGCTGACAGGTCTCAGAAAGGATGCTTCTTTGACTCTTGATGGAGCAGGGCTGCTGCTGGGAACCCGTGCAAACCAGGGGAACGCAAGCTGCTATGTCTGCTGCAGATCACGCAGCTGATCCTGTACCGCACTGCCGTCGCCAGCAGAGCGGGCCTCACCCCAGGTGACCACAGATCCATTGATAAGGATTGCAGCAAATGCACGAGCTGAAGCTTGCATCTGCTGCACGTTCGTCAGTTGATCCTGTACCGCACTGCAGTCGCCACCAAAGCGGGCATTGCCCCAGCTGACGACAGATCCATCATCCCGGATTGCAGCAAATGCATGAAAACAAGCTTGGATATGCTGCACATTATTCAGTTGATGCTGTACCGCACTGCTGTCGCCACCATAGTCGGCGTCGCCCCAGGTGACTACAGATCCGTCACCAAGGACTGAAGCAAATGCACCAACAGAAGCTTGGATCTGCTGCACGTCTCGCAGCTGATCCTGTACCGCACTGCTGTCGCCACCGTCGTCGGAATCACCCCAAGTGACGACAGATCCATCACTCCGGATTGCAGCAAATGCACCAACAGAAGCTTGGATCTGCTGCACGTCTCGCAGCTGATCCTGTACCACACTGCTGTCGCCACCACGGCGGGCATTGCCCCAGCTGACGACAGATCCATCATCCCGGATTGCAGCAAATGCATGAAAACAAGCTTGGATATGCTGCACATTATTCAGTTGATGCTGTACCGCACTGCTGTCGCCACCATAGTCGGCGTCGCCCCAGGTGACTACAGATCCGTCACCAAGGACTGAAGCAAATGCACCAACAGAAGCTTGGATCTGCTGCACGTCTCGCAGCTGATCCTGTACTGCACTGCTGTCGCCACCATCGCCGGAATCACCCCAAGTGACGACAGATCCATCACTCCGGATGGCAGCAAATGCACCAACAGAAGCTTGGATCTGCTGCACGTCTCGCAGCTGATCCTGTACCACACTGCTGTCGCCACCATAGTCGGCGTCGCCCCAGGTGACTACAGATCCGTCACCAAGGACTGAAGCAAATGCATTGGCAGAAGCTTGGATCAGCTGCACATCTCGCAACTGATCCTGTACCGCACCGCTGTCGCCACCATGGTTGGCACTACCCCAGGTGACCACAGATCCATCACCCAGGATTGAAGCAAATGCACCATCAGAAGCTTGGATCTGCTGCACATTCTTCAGCTGATCCTGCACCGCGCTGCTGTGGCCACCACAGTCGGCCCCACCCCAGGTTGCCACAGATCCATCACCCAAGAGAGCGGTGAACGCAGAGAACGAAGTGCATCGCCGGGTGGCATTGAGCTGCACTTGGTTCACGTGTAGGGTGAGCACGTCTCCACTCCTCAACTTCGCTTCTGTGACGGTTTGTGCTCCGTCCAGCACCTCTCCAGAAGAATTCAGCAGCCGCCCACTACTCGGGACCACCAGAATACTGTAGGCGCGGCGCTTCAATGATTCAACAGATGCCTCCGCCTCCACTTCCACAGAGGCATGATTGCCACTAAGCAAATGCACATCAACGCAAATCGACATGGTGGCCGCTTGACGCCAAATCTTTCTGATAAGTACAGTGCCACGGTGAGATCATGAAACCTTTTCGATGCAGCCTCAGTCCTCATCGAAACATCCTGAGGCGGCAGAATCCCGAGTTTCCCGGAAAGGCTAGCTTACCCAGAATGCATGTGGCCATTCATCAGTCCTTGTTTGGGGTGTTTTTGTACTTCTCTGCCCAAGACGACTTTCTGGGTTTCGGTTCCGCCACTGGGCATTCCTGCGACTAGGCAGCCGCTTCTTTGTGCCGGCACTTCGCCAAAGATGTGGTGCACGGAAGGTCGAGGATTCGGAAATGCACGCAGCTAAAAAGCTCTTGGCGCGACGAGCCGTCGGTTTCCCATGGCTAACCTCGCCCCCAACCGCGGGACGCACGTTTCTCCGCATGTTGCACAGGACGTGAATAACGGGCGGTGCGCAATCGACGAGACTGTTCTCCCTCGTGGAATGGCTACGTACAATTACTAGAAAAACCACAATGAGAAAAATCATGATTGTCACAATGAAAAACGAAAACACCGACGACTGACAGAGCCAGCAGGAATGACACCAGTGGCCCCAAGTGTTTTTCAGGTGTCTCAAGGCCTGCTGCGGGTCCTGCTCCTCCGCGGTCGTGTGGATGCCCACCACCTGGAGATTCAGTTTTCTCGCGCTCACGCTCAGGTCAAGCTCAAGATCAGATACTCACGCCATGACGGCACGTGCTTGCTTACCTCGAACTTTCTGCGCAAGAGAAAGAGCCTTCAACCAGTGCCCCTGTGAATAAGGACAGCACCTCGCGCAGGGTCCGTCTCAGCTGCTCGATGCCTGTGCTCTCTTTGGTGCCTTCCTGTAGCAATGGAGGCGTTGCTTCGGGTTGTGCACCGCACGCTTGCCTCAAGTGCTGCACATAGGAATGTCAAAGGAAGCTTGCGACAAGGATCCACCGGAAGGACGGTAACTCTCTTGGAACTGCTTGCGGCAAGGGCCATGTTGACACAGAACTCTGCTGCATTGGCACTGTGCACTAGCACCGAGGTAGACGTGGGCTGCAGTGCGTTGTCTCCCTCACGTGAAGATCTAGTGACAAGCCTTTGGAACACGAAATGCAGCCATCATGTACAACGCTAGATCACTACTGGGTTCCAAGAACATTTCAGCAAGTGTCCGTTCTATCTGGGGCGCAGACAACTCGACAAGTATGACCAGAACATGGGTATTTCTGACATTTCTCAAGTCTTGCAACTGTCTCAGCTGTGGTACTGCAAGCTGCTGCCAGCGAAGCCCACCTACTCACCTGCACGACCCGTCCGAAGCTCCCATTCATTCTCACGCTAGAATCATCTGCCGATGTCTGTATATCACCTAGTAGAACTTCATAAGATGAACCAAGATCCTACAGCCCACGGGCCTGGTCCTTTTTCTCAACATGCCGAGGCCTGCACGGCTGCAGGACCAACAGAGCATGGAGGATGCTCCGAACGTAAATTTTAGCACATTCGGTTACTGCTCCGTGGGCCCTTCTGTCGTTAAGCATCCTACAATTTCGTCTATATTGGGATCTTCTGGTTTTCTCGAACTCCCAGCTGGCGGTGACAGTGGCACGCCCGTCCAAGACACGCGCTCAAAAAAATTCGCAGTCAAGCCCACCTGTGTGAGTCTTGCTTGGCGGAGTAGTCGTACCTGGCAAAACACAACCACCCGAAATACATCCGAACCCGGGAAAGTCACTGTATCGAAACGGCGCCCCTACCAAAGAGCGAGCATGTCTGAATCGCACAACACTCGCTCTGAAACTCCACGCCCAGGGCACAGTGGGTCGACGCCAGGACCCAACTGGCGGCGCAAGGCGTCTAGAGACCCCTGCGTTGAGATGCCTGACAGCCATGGGTCCAGGGCTCAAAGTGCTGATGCTTTCGGCACGTCCGCACACTGTAGTACCGGTTCCGAAACAAACAAAAAAAGAAACAAACAAAATACACAAAATGACAAACACACCAGCAAGCAAACAAACACACACACACACACATACACGGCGCGTACGGAGACAGATCGATGCAAAGACGCGTATACACGTGCTGACTGCTTTCGTTGGCCTGGCCTAGCCGCTGATGCACCTTACCGGTAATATGTACTTATACGTACACATAAACTTTAGACATAAAATATTGAATACAGACACATACACAGACAAAGCGGTGTAAATTTGTGCATCTCAAACTTTATATACGTTTATGTGTCTAGTTGCAGACTTAGACGATATTATATGTATACTTGTCTGTTTCGCACTGTCACATGTGTGTCTGGGCAGGCACGCAAGCATGCGTTTATGCACGAGGTAGGTAGATAGGTCGGTGGATCGGTAGTAGGTAGGTAGGTAGGTAGGTAGGTAGGTAGGTAGGTAGGTAGGTAGGTCGGTAGGTAGGTCGGGTTCGGTCGGTCGGTCGGTCGGTCGGTCGGTCGGTCGGTCGGTGGGTAGGTAGGTAGG
>CAJNDV010035270.1:0-26739 GCA_905221635.1 Symbiodinium sp. CCMP2456
CTAAGTCTGCAGAACCGCTGTCTGCAACAGGATTGCCAGGTGAAGGGATCCGTCATCAACCTGCTGACTTGCAAGCTGGAAAAAGCTCGTCTGCATAGAGTTGGATCTCAGCCGATGCATTAAATTTATAGTTAATTTCTTTGATTTTGTAGTTAATTTCCAATAGTCAATTTTTAACTATAGTTTATTTTTGACTATAGTCAATTTTTGTGAATAGCCTTAAATAGGCTATTTTTAACTAATAGTTAATTTTTAACTATATAGTCTATAAATTGACTAGCCGGAGCCTTTGGGCAGGTAAAATGGAAGGACAGCAGAACTGCAGCCGTCCAAGTAGAGCTACCAAGCTCACTGGCAGACCTATTCTGGAGCAATCGCGGCTTCTGGCCTATGTTGATGCCGATGGTCCTTCCATGACCAGCTGCGGCCACTGTGGTCACAGCCAAGTCGCTGCCGTGTCACGCAGCTGCAGTTTTGCAGGGGCATCCAGGACATGTGCAATCACGACCATCCTGTGATATATCAAACCTACCAGCATGTTGCATGAATTGCACTGTTCTGCGTCTGCCGCAGCCAACTGTCGACCGCGCGGTCCGCTGCGTCCTGCAGCGCAGCACCTCTAGCTGAAGAGCGCTGTTTGAGTGCTTCAATTCCCTGGGTGCCCCCGATGGCTGCGAGAGTCTTGCCTCAATATACTGCGTATGCGGACTACAGACCTACAAGCAGTAGCCTAATTGTGAAGGACTTTCTATATAATATTTGTAGAGCTGTCTCGATTCAATAGTGGCTTCAGATCGGTGGCCTGTACGTGTATGATGAGTTTTCAAAGCCCTCCTCCAAAAAAATGTAAAGTCATGGTACTGTTCAGGTTTAACCAAATCCATCGTAAAACCATGTAAAGCCCTGTGATTAGAACCTCAATACAACCCAGAAAGTTTTCACCGGTCATAGAAGTAGAAGGGCTTTCTGGGCTCTCTTGGGTGTCCTTCCAGGGTTTAACCAGCGTTCGGGGTTGCCGGTTTTATGATTTGAAGGCTGTCAAGGCAGGCAACCTTGTCGGAACCGATGCTGATGAAGATGACGGGCTTACGCTTGTAGATCATCTTTAGGTATTTACTGCCATCAGCTTCGTCGTCTGCTTTAGACTCGACTTTCCACTGCTTAAATAAATTAAGGCTTTGGAGTAAGCGCTTCCAGAGTTGTTTTCGACCTGCGGCAGAGACTATGTGCGTTTTAAGTGCTTCTTCGTAAACTTTTTCTGTGTTGAAGAAGTTGGCCCATGTCGGAGGGGTGAGACCTTGGGGAGGCGGGGGGGGGGGCAGGGCGGCCAATAAATGGAAGGTGTGGCTCGTTGAGGTGATTGGCCAAAGCACTTATCACAAGAACCGAGACACCAAAGCTACGTCCCAAGTTTAAGTGGAGACCTTGAGTGCTAGGCTAACAGCTTTCGACAGGCTGCGTGGCAGTTTGAGCCTACAAGATTGAATTCGAATTGTAAGTTTCATCATTGTCTTGCATGTTTGTTGAGAAAGGCTTTCCCTTTCCAGGATGCCCTTGACCCACACATGCGCTTTTGAACTGCGGACGTTTATCCAAACCATTTGCCCGACAACCCCCGTTTAGGGGTTTAGGGTTTAGGGTTTAGGGTTTAGGCCGTTTAGTTGTGTGTAAGACGGCCTGATGTTAAGAGGTTTGGGTCAACATCCACACGGCAACGGGACGTAATCACTTGTCATATTGCTTCAATTATCTCTATACCAGCGGTGGTCCGCAATACCCTGTTCGATTTCTAAGTTTTGTTGCCGCTTAACTGAATAGGATGGGCATATGTGCGAAGATGTTTTATTCAATGGTAGCCTGACCTCCAGTAACTGTGTGCGTCAAGGTTCCCGGTAGCCCGGAACCACATATTACCTATCCTGCAGTGCCGGCTTTTTAGGCATAAGTAAAAGTTCTCGATGTGGGTTTGGAGAACTAGGATTGCGACTGGGCACCCTCTTTATGGGTTACCAATGGTTACAAAGATTGTAAGTGAATGAACTCACCCATTAATGAGGTTACAATATCTGCAAAATCGGGTGCCCAGATACAGACTCCATCGAATCCATTGCCACTAAAATCTACAGATTTGAAATCTTGACAAGGCGATGTTGCCGTTCCGATGAAGCTGGCATCCATGACCTTTGTTTTGGGTCTCGGCTGTGGCACCACCCTTGGTTGGCGACTCGCCTATAGGGCCTTCAGACCTTTGGGTTCAACAGGCAAAAGCAATCTCGACATTCCCAGTGGGTCCAAGTTATAGTATAGTATATATACTTTGGGGGTCCAAATACCTACAAAGTAGCTACCATATTAGTACTTGGACCCTTTGGGATTCATTTAGAATAAAGTGTCAATCGGATAGGCAGTATCTTTAGGGGGTGTGTAAGAGATTCCAGCGAATGTTCGCCGTATGTGATGTGGCGTGATGCTTTGAGGTTGGAGATATGCCATTGGAAGCTAGGCTTGAGCTTTGGGGTCTGGGACTTGGATTGGAAATTGGGTTAGGGCGTGTAGTTCACAGTATTGTGTTTCGTCCCAAGCCGCCAACGCCTCGAACAGTGCTTCCCGCTGTCGGAATCGATCCTCACCACTCAACAGCAGCTATTGTTTAAATGGATAAGCCTGTAGATTTTGCCGACGTCCATTTTAAGCCATCCCGCCGCCGTCTCAGAAACACCGCCTGACGGAACACCGAGGCAAGCGGCTTGCTTCCTTTATCGTTCTGACGCCGCGATCTCAGCAGAAAGACTTATGCGAACGTACGTATTTGTTGACTGTAGCCTTTGCATGCCTGTGCCTTCCCCGCTTGTCCGTTTGGACAGAGTTGAAGAACACCATCGCCCATCGCCGTCATGAAAGCTTCTTTAACGGTTCCTTTCGTCAGGGGAACGTCGATGTCAATGTTGAGAAGTACCCTCGAAGCATCACACATCAGCCATGCATAAACCCTGAAACTTGTGAAGCTTCTAAACCCGAAAACTTGGAAGCCCTAAGCCCTAAGCTAGGCCTGAACCATAAATCGCTTAGCGGCAAGAACTTGGGGAAGACGTTGGCATTCGAAGCTCTGACGGTATACGTGAAAGCACAAGCCACCAGCACGAGCCATCGCAGAATTTGGAGCCAATTGCAGCATATGATTGCACGGCTTCCCGTTTTTTGCTTCAGGTAGGTATATTTATACATATATATATATGTTTATCTTTACATATACGCATATGTATGTATATATATATATATACACAGTGTGCAAAATGTGTACACACATGTAAGAACACACGTATAGAGAGAGACAGAGAGACACCTGGGTAAACCTATTTTTTGCTGGCAGGCCGAACGAGAGGCTGTGCGGGCGAAGGTTGGCATGTACTTGCAACTTGGAGAGCTTTGAAAAGCTGAAACTCGCATGTAAACCGTGTATTAGAAGTTCAACATCGCCTCAAGTCTAATTAAGGCAACCCCCAAAATCGCTGACGTACGGCCTAAAACAGTATAAACTTCCGCAACTGGCTAAACCGGCCCTAAACCCTAAACCGGTTGTGTACTCAAGGTAACCGAACCACTGTTGTGTTTGCCCGGGCTCGTGGTTGCAATACTGGGCCCTGCAGCCCCAAATCCCAAGTCGCCATGCCTCGAATTTGTTGACACGACAGCTTCCTGTGATTGATGTGGCTTTCTTCATGAAGACCGAGGGCAGCGATTGTGTTACACTCTCTAGTGCAGAAGAGTCAACCGCTTGAGGTTGGACTTTGGATTTATTGGTTGAAAAGTCCAGTAGTTTGCTTCAGCCAAGAAGCGGCACCAACTGTAAATACGAAACAGCAGTCTTCCCCGAGGAACCCGTGCAACAAAACGAGTACCTCTGACTGAGTTCACTTACATTGTTTTCAAACAGTAGTCCTTAGGGCTAACGGTATGATATAGCCCAAACAGTATTGTAGTCAGTAACGCATAAAGGCCCCATTATTGCTGCACGGTGGACCCCCAAGTTAAAGAAATAATCCCCGTGATAGTAACAGTGTCGACTCCGAGTAGAACCCACCAAATCCGCAAGCCCTAAACCCATTGGACCTTGATTTCTAAATCCTAAACCCTATAAGCCCTGTCAGCCCTACAGACCCTATAGACCCTATAACATCCTATAATAGATCCTATAAGCCCTATGAAAAACCCTATAAGCCCCTAAATGGTAGTGCCTATCTTTGTTGCAGCCGAGGGGGCTCTTTGGAGGCGCTAGCCTGCTGGTCCTAGTGAGCCTGGGCCGGGAGATGATGTTCAAGCATTGAACCGACCCATAGGCCCCATAGTAGTTCCTTTTTGTGGCTTACATTTAGGCTCCTGTCAGGTAATCCCAAAAAGGAACTACTATGGGGCCTATGGGTAAGGTTGAAACCGATACACCTAGGACAGACCCTATATGTACCCCTAAGGGCCCCTAGAAAGGCCTACGGGTCCAGATTAGGGGCCCGTACTTCTAAACTGAGATTGCAGCGGCTTGAGGGTTTGTAGGGCCTTTAGGGTTTGGGCTTAGGGGTGGGGGTTTTTAGATCCCTAAACCTGAAACCCTAAACCCGCAGATCCCTTTAAGGAACCCTAAAAGGGACCCTAACTTAGGATTTAGGGCCTTTAGGGTTTGGGAGGGGTTTGGGTTTAGGGTTTAGGGCTTCAGGGGTTGATCCAATTTGGGGGTGCTTAGGTTGTACGAGGCAGCCGTCGTACGAGTGTTTATCGTCACTTGCCATAGTCTCTTTAGAGTTCCCATGCAATTTGACCGATTATTTCGGGCGTTTCATTACCCTAAACCCTAAACCCGAAACCCTAACCCAAAACCCCAAACCCTAAACCCTAAACCCTGGAAACCCTTCAACCTCAAGCTCGGCCAAGACTTGGTTGAACTCCGAAAATCGCACGCGCGGGCAAATGAGTGCGGTGATGTCCCAGCTCCAGTGGTTTCAGGGGTTTCAGGTTTAGGGGTTAGGGTTTAGGGGTCTCAGGGGTGAACCCTAAACCCTACACCCTAAACTTTAGAGTTTAGGGTTTCGTTTCGGGTTTGTTTTTAAAGGATCAGGATGGCAGTGAGGCCTCTGGGGCTGCAGTTATTTCGCACAGCTGTTGCTGCTTGATTGGTGTTGATGAGCAAACGTTGATTCTTGGACATTTTCAGGTGGGTAGTTACCGTTAGAGGAGCCTTATAGAAGGTCTATATACCGCTTAAAAACAGCCTTATGAAAGTCCTATATACCCTAAACTTCCCACCTGTAGTTTCCTTTAATTGATGTTTGGGTATTCATGGGGATGTCCGTGGGTTGTGTGACGCAGCTTCGGCCAGGGCGGGTAGTGGAAGGGGAGGCGGACGATAATGGTCCACCGTGTCTCGTCAAGGTTGCGTCTTTGCGCAATCGGATTGCAGAATGCCAGCCTACCTATAGTCTCCATTGTAGTTCCTTTTTAGGGATACCTTATAAAATCCTTAAAAAATAATTGGTTAAACCAAAAAAAAGAACTACAATGGAGACTATAGGTAAGATGCTAGGCGGTGTCCTTCCTTCAAACCTTTGCCTGATTTGTTGAGGCTTCGCAGCTTTTTCCACGGTCCTTTCCAGCAGTGATAAGCCACCGACAGCATGAACATGGGGGCGTCATGAGTTTGCGCCCCCTCGCTTTAACAGAGCAGCATGTCTCAGCCTTTGGAAAGCCGTAGAGCCCACACTCTGAGGGCTGTGGGTGTAGGGGAGACATGCCTTCATCCGCAGATTACGGCTCAAGTTCTGATTGGTTCGGGTTTCGGCATCAGGAGCTTCTCACTGAAGCTTCACCCCACGGGTGTCGGCAGCCACTTCGCTCAACAGTGTCGCGGGGAGTCTTGTGCCTCTCATGTTTGGGTTTCGTGTGGCAGGGTTTGTTTAGCTGTATAGCCTCATCGACTTCGTTGCAGCGTTCTTCACAACGGTAGATCCAGAGACTTATTGCATGAAGAGCAGGAAGAGGAAAAACCCTAAACCCCAAACCCTAAACCCTAAACCCTAAACCACGAACTCAGAAGCGGATATCAAGAGCCCGGATCATGGCTTAGCGCTACTGCGCAGAACCCGAAGCAAGGAAAGGTTGCGGATTGATGTAGGGTCCTTATTTAAAGGTTGGGGGTTCCTTATTGTGACTATAGTATAATGAGCCCCAGAACCCTGTTCTAATGAAAAATTCCCCTATTTATAGTAGCCCTTATAGTAACCCTTACAGTAGCCCCTTTAAGGAACCCCTTTATAAAGGAACCCTATTCCAATGATTAAGGCCCCTACATTGATTGAATTTGGCGCTAGGGTTCGTTCTTGTTGTTCATGGGTTCAACCCGACTCCGCGTCTTCCTTGCGTTTGTTGCCGGTACCAGGAAGGCGAAACCCTACTATAGCGGCCTCAAAATATTACCTACATATTTTTTGGTGGGTTCCTGATTATAACCGTAGTAGAATTTCACCCGAAACCCTGTTCTAAATGTGAAGGCCCCTAAAGCCTATATACACCCTAACCTCGAACTCGGGCTATGCAAGGGACCCAGAGACCCAGGTTTCGGTTTAGGGTTTCGGGTTTGGGGTTTAGGGTTTAGGGTTTAGGGTTTAGGGTTTAGGGTTTAGGATTTAGGGTTTAGGGCTTCAGGCAGCAATGCAGATGATCCGCCTGGTTCTGCACCTGGCCCTGGTAGTGGGCGCAGCTGCAGGCGCAAACCTTACACCTGCCGCCCAAGCCCTAATGGCGCTGATCCGACAAGGTTTGTGCCGGTCGTTTTGTTATTGCTGTCGTTAATAATTTGCATTGTTATGACTATTGTTATTGTCGCTTTTGTTTATGATTATGACTTTGTTATTCTTCTTGTTGTCATTATTGTTGTTGTTACCTAATAGTCCTCTTCGTAGTTAACATGCTTTCACAGCATGTGGGAACGCGACCAGTTCTGGAGCCCTCTTCGACGGCCAGTTGTCAAAGTTAGAAGCACAGCATCCCCAGCACCCTAAAGACGTGGATCCGTGTTTCCATTCGGAATGCCCGTTATACATGCATGCATGCATGCACGCATGCATACATACGTATGTATGTATGTATGTATGTATGTATGTACGTACGTACGTACGTATGTATGTATGTATGTATGTATGTATGTATGTATGTATGATGTATGTGTAGATGTATGCATGCATGAATGCATGCATGCATGCATGTATGTGTGTGTATATATATATACATATTTGTATGTATCGCTTGGAGGCTGTATGAGTGCCATGGTTAAAGGTCGGGGCCTTCAAGCTTTTGGTGCGAGGCCGTTACAACAGCAGACCCCGACGCAGGTCAGGTATGCGAGATCGTTGACGGCTGAAGTCCTGTGACCTGTAGTTCTGAATCGCAGCTGGCGCGTTCACATTTCATGGGGTGTTGCAGGCTCACGCAGTTTCAGCATACCGGCATGGTTAAACAACCTTGCATTGAGTATCACTGTGCGATGCCTTGATGATGTGCATTCGCAGCTGCTTGTTGCGTGTGTGTTTTAGGTGTCATTGGATTGTTCTAGCTGAATGTTGATTGAAAAACTCCTCAGTTTGTACTCTCCAACTTGAAAAGCCACGACCCTATTCCGTCGTCACCGCCGTCTTGCTGCAGCAAAACGGACCCCGAAGTTCTGGTCTTGCCATGGTATAAACCCTCAACCCCTGAACCCCAAACCTTAAAACCCTGAACCCGAAACTCAAACCACGGCCGCCGCTACACACTGTGAGCCTCTGAGCCCTAAGCCAGGACATGGACGACTGCCAGTACGGCGGTTGCAGACGATGACGGTGCCTGGACGGCGGTTCAAGCTTAGGGTTTAGGGTTTAGGGTGTACGGTGACCGGTAAACTGAAACCCGAAGCTTGACTCCCGTTATCCACAGGTTCTCATAGGGGCTTTTTACACCGTATGATGCCTGTGGGGTGCTGGAGTCCAACATGCTATACTTACATAGGGAATATGAGCGGATCTCATTGTTCTGTATTCCGATATCTGTCTTGGCTGATGTGTTGCCATGGTGCAGGTCCTTGCTGTAGCAGCCTTACATGCGGGCGGTGAAAGATGACGAGTAGCTTGCATTCCCCCAATCAGTATTGCACCCTAAACCCTAAAACCTAAAACCCTAAAACCTAAACCCTAAAACCTAAACCCTAAAACCCTAAACCCTAGTTATAATTGGGGAGGCTTTGGGGTTAGGCCAGGCCTGCAGCGTACTGTAGCTGCTGCGGAAGTCACGTTCTTGAAAGATGAACCCGAGGCGCCAAGAGCCTTAGATCCAACCACTTCCGTAATAGAGGGGGTTTAGGGTTTAGGGTTTTGGGTTTAGGGTTTAGGGTTTAGTAATACTATTGTGGGGCTTTCTTGTCATAATTATGGTGTAGTTACCCCTTTCTAATTGTTAAGGCCCCTTTTGTTAGGGTTTAGTTTAGGGTTTTGGGTTCTCGCCTCGTAAACCCCGAGGGATTCAAGAATCACAACGAGAGCCAATTGTTCAAATGATCATAAATTTGCCGGTGAACTGCCCTAACCCTCCAGGTACCTACTATATAAGGCCCTTGGGGCTCTACTACCCTACAGTAAACCCCAAAAAGTTGGAAACTCAGTTAAGGACAAATAGTGCTGGGATTCCCTATACTTTACTCTTAGGGATTGAGGCTATCGGGTTTCCGACTTTCTGGCTTCTACTGTATATAGTAGGTACCTGGGGGATTTGGGATGGTCGTCTACACATGTTGGAGAAGGAAGCATGGAAGAGGCATTATTGAAGATGGCTGTCGGGTTGGGAATCGGCGGTTTTTGCTTGTAGAGGTTCTACACCCCAAGGATGCACCCCCCAAGGCCCGAAGCTTGTCTAGCTGCACTGTTTACTCGTCCTCGAATCCTTCTACACTCCGCCACTGTTTCTGCTGGAAGGCGGGCCAAGCCCCAAGCCCTAAACCCAACATAAACCCTAAACCCTAACCCCTAAGCCCCTAAACCCCTAAACCCCTAGCTCTAAGCCCTAAACCCAAGATATCAGCGACCCAAAGGCCGAAGGCTCGGAGTTTAGAAAGGCATCTTGGCATGGGCTGGTACCTAATTTCAAAATCCGGAGCCCCTAATATAGGAACCTGATTAAGAAACTCTGGGCCTTTATTGGGGGTCTTAATGTGAACATATGTGAACCCCAATATATTGGGGTTATAGGGCCAGGGTTTCTTAATCAGGTTCGTACATTAAACGTCTGCAACCTTAGACCGTCTAAACTCTAAGCATTTTCCCACGCAGTCAGAAGCCTTTGGGTTCCAGGGCTTAGCTGGCTGGGAAAATCGTACAGTCTCAGGGTAGCAATGGTTATTACAAGATCTACAAAGGCGTAAGAGGCCCCATGAAGCAGCATTAAAGCAGCCATGCGATTCCATTCGAATCACGTAACTGGGCCGATTCCCAAACGCTTAAGCCAAAAACGTAAGTCATAATGTAGGGGCCTGCACAATCAGAATAGGCTTTTTGGGGATATTATACTATAATTAGAGTAAGGAGCCCAAAAATAAGATAGGGAACGATTTAGGCGCCTGAATTAGTATTCTCAGGCTCTGAGACCCTTTTCAACTTCAAGCTAAGCCCTAAACCCTAAACCCTAAACCCTGAGACCCTTTTGCACTTCAAGCTTCACCCAGAACCGATAAGGCGATGCAGACGCCTTTCCCAGCACCTTGGACGGTTTAGGGTTTAGGGTTTTAGGGTTGGGAAGCTCTCATGGCTTCGGGCCTTTTGAGGGGTTTTGTTTTTTTTCCGGTGTTGTGAGAGAACGCCATGGCGAGTCTGGAACTGATATAGAAGTTTACATCGTCCAAGATTATTCTGAGCTTCCTTCTGACCGTAAAGGAGCCCAAAACCATTTTTTCGATTATCAAGGCCCCCAAGCCGGACCTCAAAATGCCAAATCCCGCTCCCGAAGCTACAAGACCCTGCGACCCGTGGGCCCGAAAGCCCCACGCCCCTTAGCCGAAATCTGACAGGCGGAGGGAAAGCCAAAACGACTCAAACAGAAGACCCGAAACCCCGAACCCTAAACCCTAAACCCTCCTGACCCTAAACCCTAAACCCTAAACCCCCTAAGCCCTAAACGTGCAATTAACCACGGAACTTCCAACCCCTGAACCCCGAGGCCTCATGTTCCCAAAACCTACCGCTGAAGCCCCAAGCCCCCCAAACTCAGCTGGCCTCAAAAGCTGTGCCCTTATGGTCCATAACATGATTACGAATTTACTAATGTTCTAGTCAAATAAGTACATTATAGTCCAAGATATCCCTAAACCCTCTTCCAATTCTAAAGGCCTCTATCTTGAACTCCTATGCCCATGACTCCAAATTCTTATGCTCGAGACCTCCTGCATTCTTATGCATCCTGAACAATTTCAGATAATCCCTGAAAAGCCCCTAAGACCGACATGAGTGCCCATGTGCGACCTTCTCGAATTCGTTTGAAGATTTCACAACCCGTTTCGGAATTACTAAACCCTAAACACCCATAAACATCCTAAAAGACGAGCGACTCAAAAAGCAATTTTGGAAGCCCACAGGCATCCTGTATGGATGTGTGCCCTGAGCTGCAGTCGGCGAATGGCACCTTGAGGGACATCTACGCGCCTTGGCGAAATGCCCTGGTTTGGAGCGAAAACGGAAAGTTGCAACATGGATTTAGGATGATTTGTGCTAGGACCACCTATGTCTCATCTTACGAGCATGAGAATACCGATGTTCCAACTTCTTTGGCTTCTACGTTAGTGTGATACGAAATAAACATGAAGCGTAAATGAAGTAAAGTTTAGGGTTATGTTATGCGAAGTAAAGTTTCGGGTTCTATATGAAGTGAAGTTTGGGGTTTACCCATAGGCCCCACAGTTGTTCCTTTTTGGGCGGTCATCTTTAGAATCCTATAAGGTAATCCCCAAAAAGGGACTACTATGGGGCCTATGGGTAGTTTGGTGCAGGAAGGTTGGAACCTGCTGTCTGGGGGATGACCAGCGCAGCCGTGCACTTGCAAGGACTACATGGGGCAGGCGACGTTCATCACATACCAGCAGCGCCCCAGCTTGATTGTTTTGCCTAAGCCGACGTCGGGCTGGAGGCAGCTTCTGCTTCAGGGATCATGGGACTTGGTAAGTAGGTTTGTACTTAGGGTAACTATACTTATAAGCCCAATTAAGGGACTTATAACTTTACTTACTAAGTCCCATGATCCTCCAAGTAGACCCTGCAGAACGAAGCCGTTGTTTCCACTCAGGCTCCAAAGCTTTTTGGAGCTGGCAAGTGGAGATCCAAAGTTCAAAGATGTTGAAGAACAAGGTAGATGGACGGGCTGCGACATGTTGCATAGTCTCGAGGTACATCACCCATGTCGCCGCCTTTGCAGCTTGGCAGTGCAGGAGAGTTGCAGACAGAACTTTCATCAAAGTTCTGGACCCTTTCGAAGCATCCTGACGCTCGGGCGGGACTCGCATATGTTGATGTGCGAAGCTTTGTAGATCTTGAGCTTGCGCCGGATTCTGGGGCTCACCTGTGGAAAGTTTCAATCCATGCCGAACTGCAATTCGTACGGAAACTCCTCAGCTCCAACATCCAAGCACGTCGCCCGGGACCTTCTAAGCTCCTGAGACCAGTCTCCTGTTGGCCCCGATCATTGGAAACGTCCCTTTGTCGTAAGCCTTTTTTGTCAGAGTCTGTTCGTTCGGAGGTTCCATCCCACTGTCGATCAGGCCTTTCTGTCTCAGAGTGTTTCCGTCTGAGTGCATGGCTTGTTTGTCAGTGCTGCAGGTGCTGCATCAGTTGCTGTTGAGATGGTGCTGGTGCGTTATGTGCCATGTTCTTGTGGCTTGAATCGAACTTTGATGCTTATTATACTATGCCGTGTTATTTCTGCAGGCGGCTGGTTGTCCCACCGATACTGTTTTTGGTGCTACCAGCTGCTACCATTGATGGTGATGTTGCTGCGCCGTGTTGGTTTGAACTTCTACATTGAGCCTCTTGGTGTCAGACTGGGGCAAGTCCTGATCTCCATGCATCTCTGAACGTACAGTTCGTGGATATTCGTGGTACGGTTTGCAGGAAGATCGAAGACCGAGCGTAGAACATGAGGGCGCAGCGTGGGTTGCCATTGCCAGTGCACAAGCAAGCCGCGTTATAAGCAATGTGCATGGGGCGCACAGGAGATTCTCCGTACGTCCTAGTAGGTGATCGTTGCAGCATAGGAACACCGTATCCTGAAGTAAAGCTGCAAATTGCTTCGCCCTCCTCGACCCTCATGGCGTTACTTCGTTTGGATTGCCATGATGGGTGATGTCAAGCTTGGCCAGAACATAAACCTCAAACCCTCTACCCTAAACCATAAACCGTATACCCTCAACCCTAAACTCTATACCCTAAACCCTAAACACTCTTAGAGTAAGCCTTACAGCAGACAAGGTCGAAGCCGTCTCCGGTCTTCTCTGCAGCCACAGGCCCACTGACTGGGGTTGATGCTCGAAGAATGCTCAGGGTAGGGATTGATGCTTAGGGTTGGGCGTTGTCGAGGTGTTTAGAGTTTAGAGTGTATCCTAGCCCCAAGCCCCAGCAAAAGCAAATGCCCGGCAATAATATACGGGCCTAAATAATAACGTATACTATTTTGGCATTTCCTTATTTTCACGGTACTTTAATATACCCCGAAACCCTATTCCAATTATTAAGGCCCCTACATGAAGCTGCAAGTGGTTCTCCCAGACCCGAGGTCGACCCTTTGTTCGGTGCCCTAAATCCTAAACTTCCCTTCACAGGAATATGGATAGTTCTCAAAATTCGGGTCCCTTTCGGGGTCCTTTTATAAGTACCATGCACGGGACCCAAAAAGGGGTCCCGAATTTAGAGAACTACCCATATGGATGAGTTAGATTGCTGCAGGAAGGGTTACATGAGCTGTGTCAGTACCAGTAGGCTTTTGAGCCCTCTAAACCGTAAACCCTAAACCCTAAACCCTAAACTCTAAACCCTAAACTCTAAACCCTAAACCCTACCTGAACACTACGCACCTACGTCCCAAACCCAGCCTCTTCGACTGAAGACCTGAAGCCTTAAACCCTAAAATCTTTAGTCCTTACAAATTCTGAAACCCTGCATCTTGTACCCTAGAGCCCTAGACCTTGGGTACTGCCCCCACTCAGTAACAGTCGGATAATATTTAAATTCTGGATATATTAGGCCATTAATAGTAACCCGTTTATAGACTGTTACTGTATGGGGTCAGTACCGAACCTAGACCTTAAACCCTGATCTCTAAGGCTCTCAAGCCCGAAAAAATACAGGCTTCGCATTATCGGTGCAAAGCTTAGGGCTTCAGCAAAGCACGTTGGGCGTCTACCAAATCTCTCCGCTAGACGAAATACCCCTATATGGGGGTTTCCGAAAATAGGGGACCCTAATATAGTACCCTAAATAGTAGGATCCTTATTATAAGGACCCCCAAATAAGGTACCCCTACTTTACGGAACTCCCATATAACCCTCACCGTTTATATCAGGGTTTAGGGTTTAGAGTTTTGCGTAGAACTTTAAGCATCACGCCTAGGCCCTAAAAATGATCATGAGTGTTGAATGAAACGCTCCAACATTTCCTGCTGCCGCCCCAACCAGCCCCGAATCCTTTGGCTTGAAGGCTTTTCGGGCTTTAGGGTTCAAGCATCGGGGGCTCTAGGTTCAAGGTCTAGTACATAGTATAGGGCTCTAGCGTTCAAGGTTACTTGTGTGTTTTTTGGGGTTGTTTTTGGTGTCAAGGTGTCTAGGATGTTTGGTCCTACGGTTTCGATATGTGTTGGGATTCATCTCATGGCTTGCTTCGGGTGTAGGGATTCGGGGCGTTGGGTTTTAGGTGGAACTTTCGCTTTCTTCCTGAGCTCCATCCAAAAACAGAAACATATCAGGGGTGTTGATAGGGTTTAGGGTTTGCAGGGTTTGCAGGGTCGAGGGCTTTAGGAGTTTAGGGTTGTCGGGTTTAGGGACTGGCATATTGGGCTTAGAGTCGAGGGCTAATAGCCAGGAGCATCTTGATTTCTACTCTTGCGAGTCCATACCTCAGTTCTGTAAACCCTAAACCCTAAACCCTTAACCCCAAGTTCTTTCTAATTCTGTAGATCTTCCTCGGAAGGAGCCTGGCGACGTGCATCGCAGACAACCCAGCCTCACGGACGAAACGAGAAGACAGAGAGAAAGGGATTCCGTATGGGACTTCCCAAAAATGGGGGGGGTACCTTATTTTGGGGTCCTTATAATAAGGATCCTATTATTTTGGGTACTCTATTAGGGTCCCCTATTTTCGGAAACCCCCATATCATAGAGCACATGCTACTCTTTTGTGTGCAGCGGGAACCTCGTACACAGTGCATCGCAACCCCGTGCTACACGAAATTGTGCAACTTTGGACGTCTCTGCTTTCACATCCCCAAACCCTACTTCGCCTTGGAGCTCGCAGGTTGCCAAAGTCGGTTCGCTTGATCGAGAGTTCGTCGCACTGCACGCGCATGAACTTCATGTTGGGAGGGGATCAGCATTGGGTTTAATCCCTGAAGCACGACACGCTGCTCCAGCACAGTCGGCATTTTGGGCAAAGGGATTAAGATTTGCAGATTTTCCAGCTCCTGATTGGGCGCCTCGGAACAAACTCAAGGGGTTTAGAGTTTCAGGTACTGAAAACATTCCGCGGAACCTCAATACTACGCCCAAAGCCTTAGACCCTCAGCACCATGACGAAAAACTCCTTGTTAAGCCAAAATCGGTAAAAGAACACTGAACCAGAAGCCCTGGAAAGGTCCAGCAGACACCCGCAACCCCAAGCGCAAGAAGCCCCAAACCGTAGGTCCATAAGACACCCAGACCTTTAATTAAAGAATATACTATACCTTAAATCATATTAGGGATCCCTGATATGATTTAAGGTATATTCCTTACTATACCGTAAATCATATTAGGGATCCCGAATATGATTTAAGGTATATTCCTTGACTGAGGGGTTGTGGAAGGTCTGGACACTTGCCAGCCAAGGACTCCTGCGACGCATTTGCGGCTGGCCAGAGACGATTGCAGGTCACCCTTTGGGTTTAGGGTTTAGGGTTTAGGATTTAGGATTTAGGGTTTAGGGTTTAGGGTTTAGGGTCACAAAGTTCTGTTGGTGTTGTTCTCAGCTACTTGGAGGATCATGGGACTTCGTAGGTAAGGTTATAAGTCCCTTAATTGGGGTTATAAGTATAGGTACCCTAATTATAACCCTACTTACTAAGTCCCATGATCCTTTAAGTAGGGTTTATCAGAGTTCGGTAAGGTTTCTTCAAAAAGGGTCTCTATAAGAGTTCTGTACAGGCTACTGTAAGGCTTCCATCAAGGTTCTACGGCTGTTAATCATACCCTGAGGTTTAGTATGACCGTGAGGTTAAGCTGGGTGCTCCTTGAAATCCGGAGCCCAGCCCTAAACCCTAAATTCTAAAACCGTTCCCATTTCATTCAATCTCTGTTATACACCCCTGGGGTTGTGCAAACAGTGTGGTTGTTGGCTGTTTTGTCCAACGGCCCCGGGCAATGAGGTCAACCCTAGACCCTGAAACCCTAAACCCTAAACCCTAAATCCTCAGCCCAAAACCCTAAATCCTAAACCCTAAACCCTGAAAGCCTAAACCCTAAACTCCTAAACCCTAAACCTAAAACCTAAACCCTCAACCCGAACTTGAAGAATCGCCCTTTGGGTTCGAGTTGCAGGGCATTTCATCGGTGTGTGAACGGTTTCATAGGGTTCAGGGTTTGGGTTTCGTGGTGGATTCGGCGTCCATTCGAATAGTTCTGCTCGAACAGAATACTCCCGTAAACCCTAAACTGAATACTGTACTACACAACTGGGCACCTGAAGGAAGAGCTGTTACAAGAGTCTTCCCCCGACCTGGTTCTTTGTCCGGAAAGTCTTCAAGATCCGTTTCTATAAGGGCTCCTAAACCTTAAACCCCTAAACCCTAAACCCTAAACCGCCTAAACCGAAGGGTTTAGGGTTTCAGGTTCTGGGTTCCTATGCGGGCTTCTGTAAGGATAGTCTTACGCGGTCTCAACTCTCAAAGAGATCTTGAAACACCAATCGAACAAACACCTAAAAGACCATATTACGCACACCAAATGCAGGCAGCCTCCCAAAAATGTCTCTGCCTCACCTGGCTGCTGAGCTCACGAAACCCTAAACCATAAACCCTTATTTTTTTTTGTAGGGTCCCTATGAATCCCATATTAGGGTTTTTAATAAGAACCTACAACAAAAGTTGGTTTTGGAAGGTTAAGGTAAACCCTAAAGCCCCAAACCCTAAACCTCGAAACAGCAGCTTCTGGGTCTTTATAAGAGCTCAAAGCAGGCGCCGAAGATCAACAAGCAGATCCGCATGCCGGCCAAGGCGTGGATGATGGACAGGTTTAGGGTTTGGGGTTTAGGGTTTAGGGCTTTGGACTTGGGGCGGTCTTTAGGATTGAGGGTATTTGGGCAGTTCTCTAAATTAGGGTCCCTTTTGGTGTCCGTTTTATAAGGGTGCCGTACTATATTGAGAGAACTACCCATATAGGGATTGAAGCTGCGGGTTTGGGGCGTTTGAGGTTCAGTAAGTCTGGGTTTGCATACGGTGTTTAGGGTGTTCAGACCTCTTAGGCATCAGGGTTTGGGGGTGTTGAGGGTTTAGGGCTTTAGTTAGGGTTTAGTGCATTTAGGATTTAGGACCTTTGGGCTTTAAGGTGTTTGTCTTTGGGGATATTAGGCTTCAGGATTGTTTGGGATTTAGTTTGTCTTTGGAACTGGGAGGGTTCGTAGCTTTAGGCTTCCGGGGGTTTAGGGAATAAAGGCCCTAGGCCCTAAGCCCCGAACAGGGGCCCTCCGTAGAAATATAGTTTAATATATCATAAACGCGAAACGAAACCATGTTTCATGCAGGCCCCGACAACTGCCCCCTCTGGTTTTAGGTCGTTTATGGTTGCAGAACCTTACATAAGGTGAAGGGTTTTGAGGGTTTCGGGCATTTGGGGTTTAAGGTTTTGAAGGCTTAGGGCTTCCTGAGCTTAGGTGTTCCATGATGGGTTAAGCTTGCAGTGCACTTTGAGTCGCATAGCCTCATAGTTTTGGGCCAGTTTGGGGTTTTCGGGTCGTCATGCTTGCTCAAGGTGGAGTGAGGGCAGTGGGGTTTAGGATTTGGGGATTCTGAGTTCTATAAACCCTAAACCCTAAACCCGAAACCCTAAACCCTGAACCCTAAACCCTAAACCCTAAACCCTCTGCCGCCGGAACCAAACCAGGGGGTCTTCTCGGGAGAGGTGCGAGCTTTTTCCGAGGAAGAACTTGATGTGGCTTTGGGGCAAATGCAACCTGGGAAAGCAGTGGGGTGTGACGGCACGTCCAAAGAACTTTTGGTCGGCATTTGCTCAGTGGAGGGAGGCAAACAACACTTGCTTGAATTCCTCACGCGGATCTTAGTCACTCAACAGATTCCGGAGCAATGGAATACGCCACTGATGATCCCTCTACCAAAACTCAAGCAGCCCTTACAGGCCAAGGACCTTCGCCCGATCTCGATGAGCTCCGGGGTGTCAAAGCTGTTCTCTCGCTTGTTGTTGAACCGTGCAAAGCAAACCTTGGGGCTGACGACCCATAGTCAGTGTTCAGGCAGTGGGCGGCAGACGGCTGATTACTTGCAAACCATGTGGAGGGTGCTTAGTCTTGAAAGAGAGTGGAGGCGAGGGCTGTGCGTCGCTAAATTGGATATCGCCAAAGCTTTCGATGCCATCGATCGGGGTAAAGTGCTGCAGTGCTTAACTGATCGTCTTGGAGATTCGGCAGAGCTTAGATGCTGGCGAGGCCTTTTGCAACAGAACTACAGCACCTTGCAAACTCCTTGGGGGACTTCCGCCGTACTTCAACAACGTGGAATTAAACAAGGCGCCATTGAAAGCCCCCTCTTCTTCGGGCTCATTGCAGAGATTTGTCTTGAGGAAACAGCTACCCGCTTTCATTGGCAGAAACATGAACAGGTGTTCCAGGGTTGTTCTTTTCAGGACATGTTGTACATGGACGACTGCCTGCTTTGGGGAAGGGGCACTGCGGGCCTGGAAGCTCGGATCCGCCAGTTCATGGTCGTGTTGTCTGAATTTGGTCTGAAACTGAACGGGGCAAAATGTCAGCTTCTTGTTTCGCCGCATTGGGAAGGGCCGAAGTTCATCAACATTGCCGGAATCAGGGTTGATGCGTCCGACGAACTTGAGGTGATGGGCCTCCACATGAGAGTGGGGATGACAGCTTGCGAACTTATCGGGCCTCTCTTGACGAAGGCAAAAAACAAGTTTTGGGCTGCCCGCCATATCTTCTGTGCTAAGACCCCCCTCAAAGCTCGCATCAAGGTGATGGAGAGAGTTATCGGCGGAACCGCTCTTTGGTGCTTGGCGGCTCTGCCTCCTGACAAGGCGGCGATGGGGTTATTGAACTCGACTCAACAAACGGTGGTTTCTTGGGCCATGTTTTGGGCAAGCGCCATGATGAATCGTGGGAAGGGTTCCGAAAGCGATCGCACAGATCAGCGCGTGCGGCTATTCACGGATCCGGGGTTGAACGATGGGGTACTTCTTGGCTTCGGAAATGGTGGCGGTTTTCTGGCCATCGCGCGCGAGGGTTGTTGAGGGAAGCACCGCCGATCAGCTCACATATCGATGCCTTTAGGACTCTTTCGTGGTGGGAGGCTGAACAAAGGAAGAGGGATGGGTTGCAACACACACACACACACACACCATTTTCCCAAATTGATGAACATGGAAAGGGCTATGGACAAAGCTGCAGGGTGCAGTTGGAGAGTTTTGGCGCACAACAGGGGTGAATGGCAGGGCAGGGAACTGTGCTTCGTGCAGAACATGGACATACCATGGGCTAGTGGCCGACAGTACCAACTCTTGAATTGGCAGTGATGTGCTGGGTTTGAGCTCACAGCTTGCTTGAGTGCTCATGCAGGGGCGTTCACTGCAGTTGCGGCTCACGACCCGATCAACTTAGGGTCCGCGACGTCTTCATTCCGGCCATGGCCCTCGTGGTGCCTGGCCTGGTGTTTTTGCTTGGGGCTTCGGCCCCCTTCATATCTTTATGCGAAGGTATCCCTGCAGATGCTGATGCAGGCGATTTTCAACATGAATTCGGACCTCGTGGACTGCGGATCCCTACTGCTCTGATGATGAACGGTGGCGTGACCCCACCAGATCAGCATCGAGTCCACGGGCGAGGTGAAGTTCCTTCAGGAGGCGGGGATCCTGCACTTTGGGGAAGCGGCCGGCGGGACGAGTACTCAGTCTTGTCCTTCGAGGATGCGACCCGGGAGTATGTCGAGGAAAAGGTTGGCCAGGGTGGGCAGCTGTTGGAACCAACGTGGTTGATGCAACGCCGGGCAGCGCGTGAACATGACAGAGGCCCGGATGTGAATGCTGCAACTGCTGAGGTTCGAGTTGAACTGCGCAGGATCAGGGACCTGATTCGGGGAGGTCGCCCTGGGCTTCTTCAGGCTGGCTTCTTGCGAGCGGTGCACGATCGAGGCAGCGAGGGCTTCCATCAGCTGCTGTGGGGGGCTTGGGAAGAGCCCGTCGGGGCGGCGGAGACGGTGTCGCTCCCTGAAGGGCTCGAGGAGGACACAATGTGGATGGCCGAGGTCGTGGATATGCTGTGGGAGCTCTATGTGGCCGGGACCGGGAGTGTGGAGGCTTGTGTGAGCGGACCAGTGAGGCCCAAAGGGCCGCCGCCCCCGAGGCCTGTCAATGCCCCGCCTGGATGGGAGCCACCACGTGATTTCACCCAATCGGAGGCGGAGGCCGCGAACTCGTCCGGGGAAGGGTCGAACGGAACGGATGAGGATGAGGTCGCCAGCGCTGTGCAAACTGCTCTTTGTAAGACGTGGGAGGAGTACTACGACACGCCTAGTAATGAATGGAGACGGCGGGCTGTGGACCTCCTGAATGACATCGAGATGATGCTGAACAACATGGTGAGAAATGATGAAAGTGGAGAGGCCTGCAGGGTTGCCACGACGATCATCCGCCACTTCAACCGGGTGCCGGACGAGACGGGGACTGCATCGCGGAAATGGGTGGAAGCGATGTTGAGGGATGTGCTCCGCCGGTTTGCTCATCGTGTCCCTGACCCTGAGAACTTCGACCTGGATGAGGATATGCAGGGCTGGCTTCAAAAGACCCTCGAGGAGATCGAGGCCTGTGCCCGGCTCAAACATCAAGGGATTGTGGAGTACAAGGCCAGGGTGGAAGCCAGGCACCAGAGAAGGATGGCGGAGTCACTTCGGAATCGGGGAGATGCAAATGAGCACCTGGAGGGTTCCCAAGCTGAAGGAGGGGCGTCTCGATCAAGTCGAGGAAGTCGTGATCGAGATGAAGTTGGTGAAGGTGAAGCAGGGGGGCCAGGTAAGGTTCGTCGGGCCCATGAGCGAGGGCGAGACGATGACGAGGTTAACTTGATGGCGGGGGAGAGATCGAGGAGATCCCGGACGCCGGTACGTAGAGGGCGTGGTGGCCATGGCAGAGATGACGGGGGTGCACGCCGAGGCAAGGAGATTGTGACCACTAGCACTAGAGTCCTTGAGCCGAGGCCGCACTGGGGTGCGGCTAGGGGTCGTGCATCTGGATGCGGAGGAGGTCGGTCGAGAAGTTCCAATGAGGGTGATGCCAGATGCCGAGATGTGGTGCCGCGAGCCCCTCGACCAGTTGACCCGGCGGCTCCCGCGCCTATGTCTGTCCCTGAAGCGGTTGACATGTGGAGACAGCTCTTGCACATGGCCGAAGACCACGGGATGGGCGACCCGGATGACTCGGTGCAGCAAGGGGGGGCCCGCGATTCCCCGCAACATGGCGGATAACATGGTGGACACACTTCGTGGAATGGACCAGCACGACATGGCCATCATGACGATTGGACTGGTGGAGCTGGTCAGGAGGCTTATGGCTGAGTGCTCGCAAGCCCTGGCCTGTGCCTCGCTGGATTTGGTGGAGGTGGAGGTCGAGAAGACAGACGGCACCTCGTTGATGCAGAGGGGCATCGTGCAGGCACCGACTCAACTTCGAGATGGTGGACACGCCGGGGTGGTACAAGAACTGCAATGGGCGTTGCAGGCGGTGGAACGTGATGGGGTAGCGATTGGACCTCGGGTGCAGGGGCTCATGATGAGAGCTCGAAATTACAGGATGGTCAACGGGGGCTCGGAGATTTTGTGCTCGCTCGAGGCCCTCCTGGTGGCGATGGAGACGGAATTGGAGGTCGGTGGAGACTGCGAGTGTATGGGGGAAGATGGGGACGAGTGGGTGAACCGATGGTGGCACAGAGTTCGGCGGGCAATGGGTCACTCCGAGCCGGCCGCCTCCAGTAGGGAACCCATCATGCTGGTCGACAGCGGAGGAATGGAGGAGGGTGAGAGGCTGGCGGTGGATCAGGATGAACTCAGGAACGAAGAACTACTCCATCGAGAGGAACGCCGCCGACAGGAGGAGGAGCATGACCGGGAAGAAAGGGAACATAATGATGAAATGTCTAGGCTGGCAGAATGGCATTTCCATGGGATGATTGGGCGATGTTCGATGAGATGCACCGTCGTCCTCGTCGAGTACGCAAGCACCTGGAGATCCAAGTCGGCCCAGCAGATGGTGAAGGTGGAGTCGAGAAGAAACTGAAGGTCCCCCTTTCGGGTCATGAGGGGTCGGTCGAAGTCAAGTCCATCAAGATCGTGGAGGACGGGCAATCGGTGAGTTCGGCGGCAACGACGGTGGCTCAGCCTGCAGGGGTGTGTTCGGTACCCTCTTTGGCCCGCTGGGCAGCCGACTGAACCCGGGGGTCTGGAGAACCGTGGCGTGCCGCATGAACTGGACTTCGCTTCCTACCTGCCCCAGTACTACCGGTACCAACGTGGAGAGATCAGTGGGGAGTACGTCCGTATGATGTGGGGAGAACAAGCTTGGGACCTCATGGAAGCCACCGCACAAGTGGAAGCAATGGAGAAAGCGCAGATGGAGGGGCAAGAGTCGATGGAGGTCGAGCAAGGGAAGGATGGAGTGCAGGGGAGTCTTCATGGACCGGGTCACGAGTGCGAGTGAGAAAGGGTTAACGTAACAGGGGGCTGAGAAACTCGCCCACCTTTGCCTGCCCGCATGGGCTTGACGGATGCTTCGCGCAGACATCAAAAGGGCCCTAAAAAAAAAAAACTAAACCCTAAACCGTAAACCCTAAGTAAAAGCGCTAAGCTCTGGGGAGCGGCGCTTGCGCCGCTTGCATGCTCGGGCTAGCGTGTAGACTCGAGGGAAGACGGCTATTGGCTATCCTTAAGGGTCCACGTACCCAAATAGCCTTAAATCCTCAGCCCTCTAATATTTAGGGTTTAGGGATTTAGGGTTTTAGGGTTGAGGGGTTTAGGGTTTTACTAAGGGTCCATGTGCCCAAATAGTACATTCTTTGGCCCCAAAGTACCTCTATTGGGACTACTTTAAGGCCAAAGTACATACTCTTTGGGTACATGGACCCTCAGGCTATTGTTCAGACCCGTAACTTAGGGTGTTCAAAGACAGGCTTCAGACGAAGAAGAAGGGTGATCCTGTGTATCGGGCATCCCGGGCATCCAGCCTTCGTAGTTTGGGTTTTGGCTTTCTAAAACGACCCTGAATTCTCAGGCTGAAAGCTTGAAGCCTTGACAGAATATGTGCACGCACCTGCTATGTGTGTCATGTTGGTATTGGACTAAAAGCCTCAGCGGATCTAACCAAGGTAACAGAGTGTTTGAACCAATATTTTAAAGATCGACGGCTTTACGATTGAAGGGTGCTTGTACCCTACAAGGTGCCCTTCATCAAGCCCTTTAAAACGGCAGGAGCTTGGGTTAAAGGCTACCGTGAGGATTGCCGTCTGGGCCTCATAGGCATGGATTCCTGAAATTCTACCGACCTGCAAAAACATTCCCATAAGGGCTACTGTAAGGGCTTAAGGTTTAGGGGCCCTAATAATTAGAATAGGGTTTTGGGGCCCAGTATACTACACTGATAATACAGAACACGAGGCCCCCAAAATCCCGAACCCTACTAGCCTGAACCTTGACACCGTGAAGCTTATAGAGTCTTGGAGCCTAAACCCTAAACCTTACTCGCCTGCCCAGGCTTCCTTAGATGCTGTGGGGCTGACTGCTGCGGATAGGAAACGGGGCGCTTAAAGCACAGAAGCTTAAATCCCAAGCCCGCCAAATCCTGAAGTTCTGCGGCGTCGAGTCAGAACATCTAAATGCCAGGCCAAACCCAAAAGCCGCCAACCCCGAAACCCGAAACCCTGAAGCCTAATGTAGACCCTGGACCCTCAACCCTAAAACCGTAAAACCCTAAAACCCTAGACCCTAAAACCTAGTTAGGTGGGAGGCCCAAAAATGTAGACCCATGATTAAGAATCTCTAAGGGTCCATGTACCCAAATAGTATAGTAGATACATAGACCCTAAAGTAGTCCCTATATAGGTACTATTCGGGCACATGGACCCTTAGGGTGCTGTTGTTGTCATATGTTTGGCTGCCCATGTCTTCTCTTATAGGCCTCAAGGTTCAGGGCCTTAGGGCCCTAGCATTTTTCAGGGGTGTAGGGTTTGTCCCTCTAGGGTTTAGGGTTTAGGGTTTAGGGGCTTGAAATCTTAACGCAACCCTAAACCCTAAATCCTAAGCCCTAAACCCCTAAACCCCTAAACTCAACGCCGAAGTACATACTATTTGGGTACATGGACCACTGAGGGGAAGACATGAAACACTAAATCCTAAACCCTAAACCCTAGTCCCTAAACCCTAAAACCCTAAAACCCTAAACCCCTAAACCCTAAACCCTGACGCAAGGGAGTGCGACGAACCTGGGGGGGACGACTGCTCGGGCGCCGGTTGGAGGCGCTCTCACCCCGGGTTTAGGATCTGTTTTGGGGGGGGTTTAGGGTTTAGGGGTTAGGGCTTAGGGTTTAGGATTTATTTTGGGAGGTTTAGGGTTTAGGGGTTTGGGGTTTAGGGTTTTGGGTTTTGGGTTTTGGGTTTTGGGGTTTATGGTTTAGGATTTATTTTGGGAGGTTTAGGGTTTAGGGGTTTGGGGTTTAGGGTTTTGGGTTTTGGGGTTTTGGGTTTTGGGGTTTAGGGGTTTAGGGCTCGGGGGTTTGGGGTTTTGGGTTTTGGGGTTTAGGGTTTAGGGTTTGTTTTGGGGGTTTGGGTTTAGGGTTCTTCAAGCCTTGTTTAGGTGGTTGAGGTAGGGTGTTCCAAGTAGAAGGGTCCATGTTGCATGGTGCAGGCAAGATGTCTACACCCCTAACATCCCCAGGACCTAGATGATAGATCCTGCCACCAGAAGCCAGAATCACTCTAAATCAAGAGCCCTATGCCTGTAAAGCCACATGCTTCAGCAACCCGGAACCATAAAGCCTAAACCGTAGCCCGGGAGGCGTTGGAAGTTAAGGGCTCGGTTTTGCTATCAGGCAGTAGGGGCGTTTTTTTTAAATGGTGTTTCTTAATGCGTGTTAGGTTTCCGGGCCTTTTGGGGACTTGTTGAAGTGTTGCTCTGTCTGAGCGTCAGTCTGGAGGTGTGGCTTGGCAAAGGTTGATTATTGAAACCCTAAACCCTAAACCCTAAACCCTGAACCCTAAACCCTAAACCCTAAACCCATGCCAAGGCCCTTCAAGAAAGGTTGTTTCGGGTTTAGGGCTTACGCAGGGGGTCCATCAGCCCAGGCTTGAACTTGTTCTGATCTCAAGTAGTGTGGAGATTGGTGTCTTGATCCGTATCAACTTAGAGTATCTTTAGGGCTTAGGGTTTAGGGTTAGTTATACAAGATGGGGCGCTTGATTGACCTGCATCTTTAGTGTCCTGGACCCCTTGTTATCGTTCTTACTACCCTCATCCTAGAAGACCCTTTTGATTCCTGTTCCCTTCGTGATCGATACTGTCGGCCTCGCAGCCAGTCTCTTCATCTCGGGTCTCACTCAAGATCTTGAGGATGTTAGGGGAGCCTGTCCGGTGGGCCGGGGAGAATGGCGCAGTGGGCTTGACGAGGGCTTAGCGGCAGCTTGACAAGAGCAGGCCCTCGAGTCGTCAAATCCGCTCCGCTGGAATTTGCCGCTCACGCCAGCGCGTCCATGACATCGTAGAAATGCTGACTCAATGCAAGAGGCTTAGAGGCCTGAGCCCTAAACCCTAAACCCTAAACCCTAAATGACCCTAAACGCTAAGCCCGTGCTAAGCTCTTACCAAGAACTCGCCAAGCACTTGGACCTCGGTAGCCGGTCCGAGGCCCTACCTCCCCCTGGATGTCCTCCCCTAAACATCCTTAAACCCTAAACCCCTAAACCCCTAAAGCCCTAAGCCCCTAAACCCTAAACCCCTAAATCCCAAACCCCAAACCCTAAACCCCTAAATCCGAAGCCCTAAACCCTCCGCCTTACCAGCCTTTTCGAGGGCCACGCTGGCTCCCCCACTCGCGCTCCCTTCTAACATCTCCGTGACAATAGTGCCTCAGTTTTTGCAGGATGTTAGTGTTTTCACAGCCAAAGCCATAAACCCTAAACTGCCAAAAAAAAATCGCAGACGACGGCAGGAAGCACACGGAGAAAGGAGCCCGCCCAAGAGAACGGTCCAAAGGATTGTAGGGCCTAGCGTTTAAGGTTTGGGGGCGTGGGAAGGCGGCTGTTCTTGCACACTCTTAGCAGGGTTTGTTCGGAGAAAGAGGACAATACGTCCTAAGCCTGCCAACTTTCATATAGTAGTAATATGTAGTAGTACGTAGTAAGTAGAAAATCTTACTCAGAATATCCTTCAAAGCTGTTAAGTACTCAGACGAATTATCCCTGCTGCTGTTCATGTCCAGGTCAGCAACGACACCAACGACACAGACGCCAACTACTCCGAAGGCACCGCGATGACGGTGGAAAAGACATGCTGGGCCTACATACATAATTTGTATACATATTCACTTGTGTATACGCAGATTCACTTGTGTAGAACGTGTACACATATATATATATATATATATAAACGTATTTGTTGATTTGTTTGTTTATGTGTATATACATATATACACATATGTACGTATACAAGGCTATTGGAGCACACGTAGTTAGGTCATGTTAGGTCTCATAGAGGCCCAATGGTATCACGGTCGTCCCGTAGCAGCTAGATCTGGCTTTTCTGGTCAGTGAATGTTGGGTTTCAGCGGTCGAGATCCCTACTGTCTACGATGTTGTCATACCAGAAGGCCCAACTCGTGCACACTTCGAGTCTCCAGACTACCGGGATTGTAGCCTAGGTTTGTTTCTGACTGGGTTTCAGTTTTCAGTGGAGCGGAGCACCCCTTTCAGAACCCGAGGTGGTTGATGATGCAGCTTACCAGGCTTTTTCGGAGATCGTTCGAACAATTTGCAGAAACTTGAGCATCACTACACTTGTGGGTACAGGGTGCAGCTTTCAGACTTTCCCTGTTGAGGGCTTTCGGCATGACCTGGCTTGACGACAATCAGCTTCAAACCCTTACCACGCCTTCATGCATGAATTGAGTTCCCAGGCGACAACTACACTAATTACACGGACAGCTACGACAACTCCTCAAGCGGTGGCTA
>CAJNDV010035273.1:5199-26720 GCA_905221635.1 Symbiodinium sp. CCMP2456
CCTAAACCCTAAACCCTAAAGACTTTGAGTGTTCTATACAAGCTCTCTAAGAGCTCTACACTAAGGATTCAAGGATAAGTTCGAGGGGCTTCGGGCGTTCGGGCATAGTGCGTTGTGCCGCTAAAGGCGTTAAGGGCTTTATGGGGGTTTAGGGTTTAGGGTTTGGGGGTTAGGGGTTTAGGGTTTAGGGTTTAGGGTTTAGGGTTTTAGGGTTGAGGGTGGTTCAGTCAGGACTGTTGTGTTTCAGGGTTTACAGTTTGTGACGCTAAACCCGAGGGTCCAGAGTTTGCGGAGGGTTTGCCGGCTCCCTTGCATAAATCCGCAGAAGACCTTTGCAAGCCCTAAAAGAACACTTATAGAACCCCTTGAGAATCGTTGGAAAGTCTCTATAAAACAAGAAGAAACCTTGCAACCCAGACTTATCCAACCTTGAGAGAACTCGGCTTAGTAAACCCAAAAACCTCCAGACTCTAATCCGCACACCGTAAGCTTCGAAACCCTAAAAACCAAATCCTCGTATACTACAGGGGCCGCAATAGTTAAAATAGGGTTTTGGGGCCCTTGATAGTATAGTTATGATAAGGAACCACCCAAATGGTGTAGGTAATTATTAAAGCCCCTGTATTACAACCCTTAGAACCCCATTGCAAAACCGTTCTTCGACCCGTGTAGAATCCTAAACCTTCAGAGAAGCACTTCTCAGCCCTGAATCGAACCTTAAAGCCCTAAACCCTAAACTTAGTTCCCTAATAAGCCAGGGAAATAACAGGTTAAACTTTCAGATTACTATTAAATAATAAGAACCCGAAAAAAATTAAGAACCCTTTAAACCCTAAACCCTATAAGCCCTAAACCCGATAAACCCTAAATCCTAAACCCTCTAAACCCAGACCCTAAACCCTATAAACCCCAAACCCTAAGCCTCAGGAAGCCCTTAAATCCCACTATCCGATCGCCTTTCCACACAGATTCCGCGCGAGGTCTCGTCCAAAGGGCTGAGGACCTCTACGCCGTAGGTTCGCCTGGCTTAGGGCTCCAGGGTTTCAGGGTTAAGGATTTAGGGTTTAGCGCTTAGGGCTTTAGGGTTTTAGGGTTTTGGGTTTTAGGGTTTTAGGGTTTTAGGGTTTAGGGTTCTGGTTCCGCGGGATTTCGGTTGCTCGTGTCAGAGACGCAAGAAATTCTTGCACCTGGCGGAACTTTGTTGCCTAAACCCTAAACACTGTCACAAGGAGCCTTGAGGAGTCACTGGCAATTTTTGCCAGCTTCGAAGCTAGGTTGGGGATACCCGGTTATCACATAACTATCATAAATCATAAGGCCTAAGGAACAACTGCCAAAACATCCGACCCCTATGTTAACCCTGCAACCACATGCTAAAACCTAAAGCCTAAACCCCAAACCCTCTACCGGCTTTAGGGCTAGGGTTTAGGGTTTAGGGTTTAGGGTTTAGGGTTTGGGGTTTAGGGTTTAGGCTAGGGTTTAGGGTTTAAGCTGTCTTGCTGCAAAACTGCCAGCGCAGAGCCTTCCAAGAAGAAACAGTGTACTGAGTAGGGTTAGGGTGTGAGGCAAATTAACGGATGCCGGAAAACACCGATAGATAGACGGATGGATGGATGGAGAGATAAATAGATAGATGGATAGATGGATAGATGGATAGATGAATGGATAGATGGATAGATGGATAGGTAGCTAGGTAGATACACAATGAGACAGATAGAAAGATAGAAAGCTAGCCAAAAACTGATGAATAGATCCCTAAACCCTAAACCCTAAACCCTAAACCGAGATCTTCTCTCCTAGCAGCCCTGGCACCTGCATAAGGGGCAGGACAAGTGAGCGTTTCCGGACTTGCACCTGCACCTCGGTGGCAAAATGGGTCTTCGACTGGGGTCTGAGATCAGGCTAAAGCAGCACCGGTTTAGGGTTTAGGGCTTTAGGGCTTTACGGTTTTAGGGTTCGGGCTTCGAGTTTAGGGTTTAGCGTTTAGGGTTTAGGGTTTAGGGTTAGGGGTCAGGGTTTAGGGTTTAGGGGTAGGGTTTAGTTTAGGGTTTAGGCCACACTTGATCGGGCTTGAGACGGTGTGGGTTCAGGGCAAGAGTTCGGCGGTCTGACCGCGCGGGATTTAACATATGTATTTTGGTGGGGCTCAGGGCTGTGAGTTCGGGATGAAACATATAATATGCGATATATAACACAGATATAACATGATGCAGCACAGATAAAAACCCTGGGATCTGGCATCGTAGGCTCAGGATCTGGGCACTTTGAGGATTTGCGGGGTTTTAGGGGGTTTTAGGGTTTAGGGCTGGGGGCCGGCGGCTTAGGGTCTCGAGTCTCGGGTTTAGGGTTGCGGGTTTAGGACCTTTGGGTAGTTCTCTAAATTAGGGTCCCTGTTTAAGTCCAAAATATAGTCGGGCACTCCTTACGGACCCTAAACCCTAAACCCTAAACCCTACACAACTACCCAGAGTTGGAAGATTTCATGGTGCTGGGTTTAGGTTGTCAAGGCTGAGAGTCTACTTGGAGGATCATGGGACTTAGTGAGTATGGTCATAAGTGCCCTAGTTGGGGTTCTAAGTAGTTATATTATAGCTATCCTAAAAATAACCTTAGTTACTAAACCCTAAACCCTAAGTATAGCTATCCTGATAATAACCTTAGTCACTACATCCCATGGTCCTTTAGGTAGGGCCTGGGATTGATCGAGAAACTTGCTACAGAATCCAAACCATCCCTGAAGGCACTGAACATTGGATGCTCTGTAAATTTGCGAGGCTTGAGCACCTAAGCAGTGTTGAAGGCCGAATCATCTAACATTTAAGTACAGCTGAAGGGCTCGAAGCTGCAAGTAACACTGTCATTGTTCAACATCCACGCCTCGTCCCTAATGTTGCTACGTGTGAGTTTGCTGCCAAGCTGCTTTACTTGCTGTGCATATTTCCGACCTCTAACTCATACCCACGCAGCCCTGAGCACGAGATTGATGTGTGATGACTTAGCTGGATCTACAAACTTTTCGGTATTCAACAGCATAAGCCCAAAACTGTCAAGATCTGCTTCGCATGCCCAGATACCACCACTGTGTTAAGCATTCCTGCAAGCTCGGATCGCGACAAGTGCGGGTCAGAGTTAAGAAACCAAGGTCGAAGGCTTAGCAACTCTGGTGTGAACTTCAGCTTGGCGCTGCGGACTGACGATCTAGGGCTTACAGGACTTCTGGTGGTGATGGTGGTGGTGATGGTGATGGTGATGGTGATGGTGATGGTGATGATGACGATGATGCCGTTGATGCTGATGCTGATGCTGATGATGACAATGATGACAATGATGATGTTGATGATGATGTTGTTGATGATGATGATGGCAATGATGATGTGGATGATGATGATGATGATGATGATGATGTGATGATGATGATGATCTGATGATGATGGCAATGATGATGCTGATGATGATGTGATGATGATGTGATGATGATGACGATGATGATGTTCACGATGATATTCATGATGATGATGATGATGATGATGATGATGATGGTGACGGTGGTGGTGAATACGATGATGCGGCTGATGCTGTTGCTGATGATGCCAATGATGATGTTGATGATGATGGCGATGACGATGGTGATGATGATGTTCCTGATGATGACGATGATGATGATGATGATCATAATGATGATGATGGTGACGGTGGTGCTGACGACGATGATGACGATTATGATGAAGAAGAAGACAGTGACGATAACGATGCTGATAATGATGATTATGACGATGATGATTGTGAAGGGTGATGCATCATGCTGGGAATGATGGTGAACGTTGTTCTTGTCGCGTAGATGGTGTCCAGGTGATGACGGTGATGAAGATGAAGATGAACAACAGATGAGCATGAGCATGAGCATGAATGAACGCATGTCTGAATGCATGCATGGAAAAACATTACGATTTTACTCTTAGTGCTTCGATTCTTGCCAACCCCCTATATTACAAAATCCTTATAGTAAGTCTTTAAAGACCCCTGAAAAGCTCTTGCGGTTCTTAGCCACAGGTGATGCGCCCTGAGGGTTTAGGGTTTACGAATTTCCGAACCCGACGCCCAAACGCCAAAGCCTCAAGGCCGCTTGCAGTCACATGTTCGTGGAGCCATAGTGGTTTAGGGTTTAGGGTTTGGGAGTTTAGGGTTTAGGGTTTAGGAGTTTAGGAGTTTAGGGTTTAGGATTAGTGATCTTCCGAAGCTAAGGCGTAACATAGACCGCAAATCAAAGGATTCCTATCCAAAGTCCAACCCTACTTAAAGGATCATGGGACTTAGTAACTGAGGTTATTGTTAGGATAACTATACTTATAACCCCAAATAAGGTATTTATACCCATACTTACTAAGTCCCATGATCCTCCAACCCTACAGCCGCCTTCACTAAACCCCTAAACCCTATACCCTATACCCTAAACCCTAAACCGGCCGCCTTCACCACGCTTAGAAGCCTTAGGCTGAGACCTGTAATTCTGCTTTGGGTACTGTCGAGGCCTAAATAAATAATCAGCCTAGGGTTTTGGGGGTTCCTTTAAAGGGGTTACTATAAGGGTTACTATAAGGGTTCTATAAAGGTTTAATGTAGGGGCCTCGATAATTAGAATTGGGTTTGGGGGCCCATTATATATACTTATAATCAGGAACTCTCAGGAATAATATAAGCAATATTGTAGGCTCCAATATTACTTCCAGGAGCAGTTAGTCTAACCAACCACTACTTAAGTTGCTCGTGGTTTAAGGAATTGAATCAAGTACCTTACTACTGTGCCCAAAATTCCAAACCGTAATCCTAAACCCTAAATGGTAAGCCCTAAGCCGAATGAACTATTCTGGTATCTCCAACATGATCCTCGTTCAGAGCACCCGGACGCTCAGGAGACTTAGCGCACAGTAGCTAACACGAGAGACAAGCGCCCCAAGCAGAGGCTCTCCTACAGGGGTTATGCATTAGGATCACGGTTTAGGATCTCGGAGCTTTGGCTTACCCTAATGTAGAAGCCTTCACAATTGGAATAGGGTTTCGGGGTACAGTATTATACTATAACTATAATAAGAAAGCCCCAAAGTATTGGGAATTATTTAGGCTCCTATAAGTACTTCTTGAGTCCCGTAATCCTAGCAATAGCAGATGCTGTCACTCCTTGTGGAAAACGTGCCCGCAAGGCAACTTCGTCCTGTCTGGCATGCTCGTGTCTATTGCCGGTTTAAGGTTTAGGCTTAGGCGAGAGGATCGCCCCACAAATATCTCCTAAGACAAAACACTAAGCCCTCAACCCTAAACCCTTCTTCTTATAGAATTTGTCATAGCCCTCAAAGGAAGCCTGAAAGGAACCCCTTCGGGGTCCTACTCGTGCCTAAACCCATAATCCCAAAACCGCATCGAAAGTAAAAAAACACTGGAGAGGACGCAGGCTTCCTTTGTTTAGGGTTTAGGGTTTAGGGTTGGGGTTGCAAGGCGTTGGGGTTGAACTGTTTGGGGTTTGGGCTTGGGCTTGTGCTGTTTGAGGTTCAGGGCCTGGCATGCGGATGACCTATGGCATGCGGGGGATTTATTTTTTCCTGGGATCTGGCGTTTAAGACCGTTCGGATCATCATGGCTCGCATGATAGCCGAGGCTCAAGAAGCTTTGACACGATTTGATTCTTGTGGACCCTAAACCCTACTTAAAGGATCATGAGACTTAGTAACTAAGGTTATTATTAGGGTAACTCTAGTTATATTTATAACTACTTACAACCCCAACTAGAGTACTTATAACCATACTTGCTGAGTCCCATGATCCTCCAAGTACACTCTCAATCCAAAACCTAAACCCTTAACCCCAAAACCTAAACCCTAAAACTCTAAATCCGAACCGACACTGATAAGACCTGGACTTCAGAACCCCAGAACCGACTGTAGGAACCGCTCTTGGCTGTGATTGCTTAATTACTGACGGCTTTGGATTCTATGGTCGGGTTTAGGGTTTAGGGGTTTCGGGTTTAGGGTTGAGGGTTTAGCGCTTGGGCTCAGGCTGTTCGTTGCCGCCAAAACAATACCCGAAATCCCAATCCCAGAACCCCTATAGCCTGGACACTCGAACACTAAATCCTAAACCCCTGACGATTTTACACCCTGGAACCCTACAGGCATAACCACCAAACCCTGACGTGCCGTCTCCACAGAAATTGAAGCCGAACTTTGAAGAGATTAGGGGTGTAGAACCTTACTGAAACCTTCTCCTCAACCCTAACCCTACCCCCCCAATCCCTAAACCCTAAACCCATCATCACACTCCTGCTTGAGCCACGGTCGCTGCACAAGCAGATGCTGCAGATAGCTTGCTCGGAGGAAACGTCCTCAACGTAGTCCTTAGGTGCGGGGTTTTGGGTGTTGGGTTTCGGGTTCAGGGACCCTCAACTCTAAACCCCAAACCCTCCATGCCTGCACTTTAAATTCCAGTGAGCAGAAGCCCTTAATCCGACCCCCATGGGGTTGAGGGTTTGGGGTTTAGGGTTTAGGGTTTAGGGTTTAGGGTTTTGGGGTTCGGGCTTCAGGATTGCAGGGGTTTGCTGTTTTTCGGAGGATACAGATCTGAGCCGCAGGAGTGGTTCAGGGTCTTGGGCTTCACGGGCTTCGGACACAGACATAGATAAAGATGAGAATGCGATACCCTAAGGGTCCAAGTAGTCCTTATTTATGGTTCTAGGTACCCAAAAAGGCCCCAATGTCCTTGAATACTGGATGCTTGGACCCTTAGGGATATAGATATGGGCATAGATATAGATATAGAACCGGATATGGATATGCACATGCATATCGCTATTGCTATGGCGACAGCTAGTCTATAGATACAGTTACAGTTACGAATATTAATATTGATATATCTATATCTATATAGGTACATAGATGTATAGAAACAGATACAGGTTAAAATATAGGGATAAGGACAGTGAGAGAGAGAGAGAGAAGCAGACAGACAGAGACAGAGATAGAGACAGACACTGATAAAGATAGAGATAGAGATGGAGATAGAGACAGAGATAGAGATAGAGATAGAGATGGAGATAGAAGATAGAGATAGAGGTGGGGCCAGAGGTACACATAGAGATAGAGATAGAAAGAGAGATAGACGAGGAAATAGAGATAGAGATAGACATGGAGATAGAGATAGGGATAGACATGAAGATAGACATAGCGAAAGAGGTAGAGGTACAGATAGAGATAGGGATGGAGATAGATATACACATGGAGGTACAGATGGGGATATAGATGGAGATGGAGTTAAAGATAAAGATAGCAAAAGAGATCGAGATCGAGACAGAGATGGGTACAGATATACACATACAGATACAGGTATAGGTGTAGAAGTAGATACAGATGTAGGTATGGATACAGATACAAATATTGAGATAAATATAGATACAGATAGAGATACCGATAGAGATACAGATAGAGATCGTGATGCAGAAGTAGATACACATATAGATACTGATATCGAAAGACGCGTAGATACAAGTGGATAGATAGCATTTCAATAGATATTGATACATGAATACAAGCAATACAGCTATAGATCTAGATCTCTATTACAGAGATAGGTACATACATGTAACGAGGGTTTCGGGCTTGGGGCTTAATATCGGGGCCTTAACAATTGAATAAGGTTTGGGGGTATAGTATACTCTATATATCTCTAATAAGGAACCCGCCAAACCCTATTCCAGTTATTAAGACCCCTATACTAAACCCTTGCAGAACCCTTATAGTAACTCCTTTAGAGGAACCCCGCAAAACCCTATTCGGGTATGCACGGGTATGCGTGAGTATGCGCGGGTATGCGCGAGTATATGCGCGGGTACGCGCGAGTATGCGCATATGCGCGAGTACGCGCCAGTATGCGCGAATAAGCGCGAGTATGCGTGAGTATACGAGCGACTATGCGCGAGTATGCCCGGGTATGTGCGCACTCGAGCGTACTCGAGCATACTCGAGCGTACTCGAGCGTACTGGAGCGTATGCGCGAGTACTCGGAACGCAGTCGCCCATCGCGTCCGCAATGCAGAGTTTAGGGCTAGGGTTTGGGTTTAGTACGGTTTGGGGCTTAGGGTTTAGGGTTCAGGGTTTAGTAGAGCTTGGGGTTTAGAGTTTGGGGTTTAGGGTTTAGTAGGGTTTGGGGTTTAGGGTTTGGGTTGAAGGCGTTGTTCATGTGTAGTGGCTTAGGGTTTAGGGTTTAGAGTTTAGTATGGTTTGGGATTTAGGGTTTGGGGTTTAGGGTTTTGGGTTTAGGATTTTGGGTTTAGGATTTTGGGTTTAGGGTTGGGGTTTAGGGTTTAGGGTTTTGCCACTTCGATAAAGCCGAGACAAAAACAGGCCGCCTTTCTTTTCAGGTTGTCGCGGGCTTTACATTACGAATCACATTTCAACGGGCTTTGCGTTACTCGGCACTTCCCCGCAACCAAAGTCAGGCTCAGGAATAAGACCGTGTTGCACTGAAGACAACAATATACCACCACCCAAGCCCTGGTTTAGTTACTACAGCCGATACATAAGACCCTAAGGGGACATGATAACTAATTCCTCAGACCTCTATACTTGCCAAAAAAATCTTCTAGGGCCGTGACCCTGAAACCCATGTCTGAAACTCTTGCAGGCAGTTGCGAGCCCTAGGCCCTATACGCTTTTAGGAGCCAAGTTGCCTCCAGCACAAAAGCACAAGGTCTGTCGGGGTCTTTCTCCATCCACAGTGACACGATTCTGTCAGGGAGGAGCTCTTACTTGGAGGATCATGGGAGCTAGGAGGTATGGCTATACGTACCTTCATTGGGGTTATAAGTATAAAGTACAGTTACCCTAATAATAACCTTAGTTACTAAAGTCCCGTGATCCGTTAAGTAGGTGAACCCTAAACCCTAAACCCTAAACCGTGGTGACTTTGTACGGTCCAGGCTTCAGGCTCGAGATGAAAACCACACCAACCCGTCCCCTTAAACCTGATAGCCTGACACGCAAACCCTAAGCCCCAAAAAATGGAGTTTAGGGTTTAGGGTTCAGGGTTTATGGGCTCAAGGAACTGAACGGAAAGATGGAAACCCTTCAGGGAAACCATCGCGGTAGTTCTTCAAGGCCACTGGCAACCCCGACTGCGACGGCCACCACCACCACAAGAACAACAACGGTAGCAGAAGCAAAGTAGAAGAAGAGCAGAAACCAAGGTCACCACAACACTGACCATAGCAGAGGTAACGGTCATAGGAATAGACAAGTACGTAGTCGGAGCAGCATGCATGGGTCCCAGCACTTCGATTTGCACTGGACGGCTTCACAAACCCATGAAATCGAAGACTCCAACGAAAACCCCAAACCCTTGTCACAACCATGCCTGACACCCGTGCACCCTCTTCACCCGGAAACACCACCCGCGCAGTAAGGCGTGCTACCAAAAACAAGTTTGCACTCACAAAAAACACTCACCAAATTCCCTCATATAGACCCTAACTTGAATCATATCCTGAACCTTTTCCTCTGATATGTTCATCATAATTTAGGGCTGAGCCCTGAGAGCCCTAACCTTGAAGCCTCAGAAGGAGGATCTGTGACATGTGCCATGCGCAACGGGATCGGAGTAGGGCTTCCGGTCTACAGTCTGCGTAGAATCAAACTAAACCCTAATTCCAATCCGTATAAACCCGCAAGGGCCTAAAACAACAAACCCCAAGGCCAACACCATGCCCCCTCCTCCGCATCAGTAGGACGAAGACCTGGAAATGCCGTTGTTGCGAGGCGGCATGGTTTGATAAACATCGCAAGTTGTTTCTAGAGAACTTTGTGAACCAAGCCGTCCAAAGGTGGTAGATAAGGGTTCAAGAATTTCTGGAATTTAGCCTCCAGTCCGTCTGCAAAGCAATAACCCCAAGCAAAGAAGCTTCAGAAAGGTGATGGTTCTGTTACTGTTGAACTAGTGGCGCAACCCGCAACCCGAACTTCCCGATCCTGTTTCAGCAAACTTGTCAGCACACCTCGCCGTCCCCAACAAAATCATCGCGACACCCTAGAGGGCGGCATGCAATTCCTCATTGCCACCGAAAGGCAACCACGTAAACCATCAGCAGCACAGCAACGAAGCTTGCCATGATATCAAAGAACCTCGGCCACTTGTCAAGACCAGGAAGGTTTAGGGTCTAGGACTTTGACTCCGCACACCTGAAGTATTGAGAACCATGTCAAGGGAATTAGTCTTCATTGGGCTTGTCGAGATGTTCACTTGGAGGAACTGTGGGCAGGGTTACACACCCCGTAAGCCCGGGCAAGCGTGCCTATCCTACTTGCTAGCCTCCACCCTCTTTCTCCGATCCTGAAGTACCGCATGCAGAGTTCGGGCAGCATGATTTCTGTGTCTAGTACGGTTTGCATCAAGGATTTGAGGTGGGGGGGTTAGGCTCTAGAGTGACTTGGTGCCAGGGAGCATTCCGTCCGCCGAATCGACGCTTATGCCAGCCATGATGGGGCCTTGTACAGCCCGCTTTCTCGCTCGCGACAAGCGGCACGGGGGCCGTGCAATTCAAAACCTCTCTTGACAGGAACACCCGCTGCACTACGTAGACCATGGGCATCTCTTTACAAGGCAAAACGCCACGAGAATGAGCTTGACAAAATGAAGCCCGTCAGAAACCAACAACATCAACTCAAATCTTGATCACAGAGCCAGGAAGGCGGCGTGTAAAGCAATTTATGGCAAACCCCAAAAAGTTGGAAACCGGATTAAGGACAACTAGTGCTGGGATTCCCTATACACTGTTACGGATTGAGGCTATTGGGTTTCCACTATATGTAGGGTTCAACCGAATGGCTGAAGAGTTCAGGGCTTAAAACTCAGAGTCTGGGGCTTAGGGTTCAACCACTCCAAACCTTGGACCTCCAGTTTAAGTTTCTTTTTAGGGTTTAGGGTCTAGGGTTAGGGTTTATAGGGTTCGGGTTTAGGGTTTCGGGCTTATGGGGCTTAGGGTTTAGGGTTTAAAGGGTTCGGGTTGAGGGTTTCGGGCTTCTTGGGGTTTAGGGTTTAGGGTGTACAGGGTTTAGGGTTTATAGGGTTTAGGGTTTAGGGTATAGGTTTTAGGGTTTAGGTGGTGTTTAAGGGCTTACTGTAGGGACGTTAAGACTTAGAATAGGGCTTTTGGGGGGCTCCTGTATAGTATACATATTCAACGAAAGCATTAGAGATCCGGCGGGGATTATTTGCTGTGCTGTGGCTTCTTTATGAGGGGATGGTAACTGTCATGCCGTAAGGCTAGGCTAGTCCAGCCACGAAGATGCTATATAATTGCGCAGTCTCTCCTTTGATACTAAACATGAACAAAAGGCTCCGAAGTCATCAAAACTCGCAAAGCTTGCAAACCCCGAAACTCGTAACCCTGACCCTAAACCCTAAAACCGTAAATCCCTGTCTAGGACCCAAGATCGTTCGCTGTGCCTTCCGGGGCTCATCAAATCCGTACCAAGACCTCGAAAACCAGCAGGCAGCATGGCCTCCTTCATAAGTAGAACCGTGTTCAGAATCGAACTTTACAGGAATGAGATGTCTTCTCGTTCTGCCCCCCAAATTTTCACGCGAAAATCTGAGCCCAAACCCCTCGACCCTAAACCCTAAACCGCCGGCTTCCCACTGCCATCAACGCCTGGATGATCTCGTCCGTCTTCTTGCGCCGAACGGCAGTCTCCTGGTCTTGGGAGGTTCATTTAAGGAGCTCCTACTGTTGATGGACAAAATCCTGCATGACCCTGTATACATAAACTATGGGAATTATGGTACTATACTATACTTGGGTCATGCAGAATTTTGTCCATCAACAGTATGAATAAATGGGTTCGATAAAGGCTCTATGCGGGGATCTATATCTCTGCTAGAGTTTAGGGTCCCAGGGTTGAACTGGGGTCCGGAATGTAGCGGAGGGTCTACAGATCCTGTTTTAAACCTTGGGTTTAGAGTTTAGGGTTTAGGGTTTAGGGTTTAGGGTTTAGGGTTTAGGGTTTAGGGTTTTGCAGAATATGACACTCTTCCTGTGCCAGGTGACCTCATGATTCGCTTCGCTGCCCCTTTTGGCTAAGAGCGGCTGCGAAAGATGTGCTCTTGTGCCACCAGACATGCTCGCAGTTGCAACAGACATACACCACCGTGTACATGCCGTATGTCAGAAACTGCAAGGAGCTTTTATGTCACGACCTGTGTTTAGAGTGGAAAAAGTGAATTGCTCGCGCGCTGAGGGATCATGGATCTGTCTGCATAAGCCGTGAGCTCCTACCAGAAGCAAGGCTGCCTTCGTGAAGGCGGTTTTCTAGGTTATGAGCGCCCAAAGAACCACTGCGGAGCTGGCTAATGGGGTGCCGGGTAATGATGATCCGGCTCCTTCAACGTCGGCGGCTGTTGTGGAAGCCGTCGTACCAGATGTTCAGATGACCTCCCAGGCGCAGTCGGTGCAGCAGCAAGATGTGGGACCTGGAGTGGTGGCGCATGTTGGTGTGCAGAATATAGAGTCTGTACAGCCGTTTCGGAGTTCTGAGACTGCAACTGGAGTGGGACAGGCGAAGCCCAAGGCAGCTTCGACGATCGCAGAGCCAGGCGGAAGATCAGATCTGGAGCAAAGAGCTGTGGACAATAGGACTGATGATGCGTCGGGAGGATTCACGACTCCTGTGTCTGGAAGTGGGCAAAGGAGTGTTGTTTCCCAAGCCTGGATGGGAGGCTTGGAAGTTCCGAGATGGATGATGAGACTGGGGAATCTCCTCAACAATGGCGCAGCAGCGGATTTGGCTCCTAGTCCGTTTCCGGGTGGAAGTCCGATGTATGCTTCACCACCAGGTGGTCCAGCGTTTCGCCTGAGGTCGCCAAGTCGGGCGAGGCCTATATCTGCAGCGCCGACGCCTCCACCGTCGTCCTCAAGTATTTCGGCAGAGGCAATACAAGCAGAGGTGCAAAGACAACTTCATGGCGTCTTGTCTCAGCTGAGGGAGTACGGCCTGAGGAATGAGCAGCTACAGACCCAGTTAACTGAGGCCCAGGCACAACTGAGGGAAGCACAGAGAGCCGAGCAGCTCAATGGAGCTGGAGTCCAAGCTGCCGGAGGTTTACTGGGGAGCTTGGCGTTGACTCCCTCAGATCCTGGAGTACTTCCGGGTGATCCTTTGCAAGATGCTGTAGGTCCTAACGTACCAAGAGAATCCAGACGAGAGTTAGGTCATACTGTACCCCCAGAAGAACCTCCAGCACAACAGCTACCACCTTCTCTACCAGCGCGACAGGAGCTACATCATGGTGATGGTGGGGGGCTTCGACAAGGTCGGGAGGTACCTCTAGATTCTTGGGTTGAAGGAAGTCCTAAAGTACCTGGAGGGGAATCCACAGGCTGCAGCTACAGTGGGTTTACGAACCGACGGACTGCAGAGGCACAAGCTACAGCTGCAGATGGGGCTCCAGGTTTGCTGAGGTCATGGTGGAGCTCACGCCCGAGGAGTCAGACACCACCACCGAAGGCTACAGCTTCGGGATCAGCAGCGGGATCCCCAACCCTAGATGTTCTTACGAAAGGAATGCAGCAGCTACAGGAGCTACAAGCGCAAGCTCTTACTAGAGGCTCTACTTCATCTACATCGTCAGAGCTAGTGAAGCCAGGAACATCTGCACTAGCATCGCTTCCCACGTTGACAGGTGGCTGCGATGCTGCATTGGAGTTCCAGGACTGGCTAGAGGTGGCAGCATCCGTGTTGTCAGATGTGAGTGAGTTGAGTGGATGGTGGTGGAGGTCAGTGATGGAGATTGTCACTAAGACGTATGAGGCATGGCTAAAAGCAACGCCGCTAGAGCGTCTGGGTATCAACCCCGATGGGGCAGAGGATCTGATGGATGCAAAGTGGTCACGGCTGAACGCACGGGTGGCCTCAATGCTGCTCACAGCGATGGGGCCAGAGATGAGGGCAGAAATGGTGGCGCAGCGTATTTCCCAAAGCACTGTACGAATGGTCTATCGGCTTCACACCCTGTACCAGCCGGGTGGCTCAGCAGAACGATCTGAGGTACTTCGTCGCCTTCAAGCTCCAAGCGATCATCTACAGCAGGACACCTTAGAGGAGGTACTAAAGATGGTTCGTTCTTGGCCTCGCCTTCTGTCCAGATGCCAAGCAGTGAATATGAATCCTCCGGATGCGTCTGTTTTGGCCAAGGGACTGATGCTCCTGACAGATAAGTACATTCTACAGTCAAGTGATGCAGCTTTCAGAACTGCAATGCTGAGGACCACACTACGCCTGGATGGACAGCCAACCTTGGAAAATGTGAGGGGATACCAGCGGCACCTTCAGGCAGAGCTGGAGACAATGGTGTCAAGCACAGCTTCGGGAGCCAATGTCGTTCCGAAGCTGAAGGCGGTGGATGCAGTGCTACAGCCAAAGGCGCGTGATGCCAATAGGGCAAGTGCAGAGATGTGCAGGTACTTCGCTAAGGCCTCAGGCTGTCGACGTGGTGAGCGATGCACGTTTTCGCACTCAATGGCTGGACTTGATAAAGAGCAGCGAGCCAAGAAGTGTCTCAAGTGTGGCTCAGAGTCGCATCGTCAACGAGACTGCGTAGTTGGAAAACCCAACCCCAAAGGAGCGAACGGCTCGAGTGGAGGCAATACTCCGAAGTATGGAAAGGGAAGTCGGGAACCTACGTCTACACAGAGTACGATGGCATCCCTGGGAACAACCTCCACTACAAGTTCTACACCAGGAGACGTGGTCCAAGGAACGCCCTGGACCTTAGAGGCTCTTATGCAAGCAGCTCAACAAGTGGTGCAGTCACAAAATGCTGAGTCGCACACGGACAGCTCTCCAGAGAAAACACGGCCGCAGATTAAGACCTTGCGGTTGATGGACATACGAGTGTGCTCCGCAGATGCAGGAGCCACAGCTCTTCTGGACAGTGGGGCCACGCATAGCCTCAGATCAGCGGTCTCTAATCGCGAGTGGACGGAGGCAGAAGAGGTGATGGTGCAGTTGGCAGGGAACCATCGGCTCACTATGCGGATCACAGCAACAGGAACTTTGCTTATGCCACGTCAAGGAGATCGTGAGTCAGGGGAGTGTCCGCCTATCCAGGCTCAAACAATTGTACCCATGGGCAAGCTGATTGAGACTCTCGGTTACACAATGGTGTGGAGTCCAGAGGAGTGCGTGCTACAATCCCCGGAAGGTCGACGAATTCCCTTGCAGGTCGATGGCGGGTGTCCTCAGATGTGTGAGATGGAGGCTTTGTCGTTGATTGCAAGGATCGAGGACCGTAAGTTGGAGCAGCTCCGGAATGAGACGTTGACGACCAAGGACAAAGTCAGCTTGTCAGCAGTAGCTATGGAGCTCCATTGGAACCACTATCTCTACGACTACGTGGCGAAGGGGTCCTTTGAGTCCGGTCTACGAGCAGTTCGAGATGCACCTTTCTTTGAGGATTTGCCGGGAGAGTGTATCTCAGGGCTCATTCCAGGAGCTGGACTGGAGAATGGTTGGGACATCTTCAAGCTCAATGGTTTCCTCTGATGAACAGCAAGAGATGGGTGGTCCATCTGTTTGCCGGTGCAGAAGGTCATTGGCAGGTGATGCAATTGGACCAAGGTGACACTTCGGTGGTTGAGCTGGATGTTGCCCGATGCAGTGGTCACGATATCTTGCGGGATGAAACGTGGCGAATGCTGTTGTGGGGAGCGAAGCATGGTAAGGTTGATGTTGTGATGGGTGGTCCTCCTGGACGTGCACTCCAGCATTGCCGAGGAGGAGATCGGGACCCGAAGTCGCTGAAGTTGATCGCCAGAATGATGTGGCTTTATGCTGTCGCACAGGTGGGTCGTGAGCTCAACGCAAGCGGCATCAATGCGAACAGGGATGTTGCCTTCGTAATGGAGTATCCTGAAGGATATCCGGCTGATCAGCGTCGAGCTCGTGAGCGACAAATTCAGGAGGCTGAAGACGCCTTCAGGGTACCGGGACGAAGACGAGGTCCAGCGGCGACTTGGGAGGAGACCCGTCGTTACTGGGAACAAGTTCAAAGGCCTCGCTGGGATGATCAAGTGGGACTGAGTACAGTCAGAGGAGATGTTGCTTTTTGGGACACCAGGATGTGGAAGGGCTTCCAGCGTGAGCTCGAGATGAGAATGGTTTCGTTTGATCAAGGCGCAATGGGAGGAGCTACTAGAAACCGAACGACCTTGGGAACCAACGTGCACTCGTTGACAGCGCTGGATGAGGCTCGACTACCTGAAGATGATCCTGTTCCACTACGAGGAGGTCAAGATTACGTTTGGTCCCCGGGATTGGTCAGGGCGATTACAGTTGCCTTGAGTTTCTGGGATCGCGAACCTCGATGTGTCCCTCGCTTGTGCGCAATGACAGCTGAGCAATGGAAGGATCATGTGAATACAAATCATGCTGTATATCGAAAGGATTGTGCTACCTGCGTTATGTCAAGGGGTGTAGGTCGTCAGCATCGGCGCATCCATCATCCGGAGGTGTACGTCCTGACAGCAGATGTGGCTGGACCGCTGAAGCCAGGGCTGGATGCTACTTCAAAGGGCACTTTAGGCAAGAACCTTCGCTATTTGCTTATTGGAAAGTACTTGGTGCCCAAGCTGTTCATTGAGGAGTACTCAGGCAAGTCCATACCTCCCGAGAGTTCCGGTGATCATAGTCCAGAGCCTCTACCCCTTACTGAGGAGCAACAGCGTGACATGGACGAGTTGTTCGGTGACCAGGAGGCCAAGGACGCAATACAGCTTGAAATACCGCAAGTAGAAGTTGTTGGGTGTGTCAATGGTGAGCATGATGATTGGGTTGCTGACGGGGACGAGGTTGAGTATGAGCCTTCGGAAACATCAGGTGGAGAGGAACCTGATGAGGAGGAGCATGCCCAGGGGGAACCAGCAAGTACTCCAGATGTGGTTATGCAGGGTGGCGACTGTAAACCACCAGAGATGACGTTCCTGACGTTTGCCATCGCGCTATCAAACAATCAGTCCGGCACAGTCAAGCGTGGGATTCAGGACATGGTGCTCTACCTTCAAAGCCATGTGTTTCCTATTTATCGCTTTCATGCTGACAAGGGTGAGTTCTACAATCATGGTTTTAGAAACTGGCTACGAGATCAAGGTATTGACGGTACATGGTCGGAACCCGGAGTACCACAAGGTAATGGACAGGCGGAATCAACGGTGAGATGGATCAAAGATCGTACCAGAACGCTTTTGAGGGCGTCAGGCCTTCCATTACGATTGTGGCCAACAGCGGCGGCAACAGCCGCAGCAGAGCAACGAGCCAAGGTACTCGGATGGAAGTCATGCTTGGCTGCCCCCTATGGAGCACCTGTGCATTTGAGAAAAAAGGCGTTTGACAAGGCTGGACCACTAAAGCGAGAGATGGGTTTAGAAAGTCGCTGGCTGGTGGGAAAGTATGTTGGACTTAGCTCTATAGTTCACCACGGGCATGTGGTCTACATTCCACCAGAAGGCGAAGAAAAAGAGAGGTTTCTGCATACGATGCACGTTCGACCGAACCTAGTTGATCCTGGACTACCTGGAGGTGATCTTCGAGTTGACACTCTACCCAAGCCGAGGAGGAGAGTTCCGCAGAAGACCGAGTCTAAGGATGTTGAGATGCGAGTGGTTCGGAAGCTTACAGAGGACATCAAGGAGCTCGGGACCACTGCAGCGAGGGAGGTCCTGGATGAGTGGTCCTTGGAGCAAGCACTACGGCTAGTCGACGCTTTGGCTGAAAAAGAGTTCTTTGCGGACAGAAAGTTTGGAGTGTATCGTCATGGTGGAGCAGTTGGGTGGCTGTCAGGAGTTGAGGATTTCCCAGATCTCACAAAGGTTCTGACGCGGATTGTACAGGAAATCGATCCTGAGGCGACCTTTACATCAGTGATGGTGTCCCACAATACGCCAAAGGTAATGCACAAGGACTTCAACAACGACTATGCCACGAAGAATGTCGTAGTTCCTGTTCGGTGTCCAGAGCAAGGAGGAGAGCTATGGGTTGAGCTTAAACCTGGGGATACGGTACAAGGAGAAATAGAGCAGCGTGGCAATGGGAAGCAGCTTTTCTATGGACAAATGTTACCACTAGCCCCTGGAGAAAGCATCAAGTTCGGCCCACAGAGATACCATGAGACATCACCCTGGAAGGGTAGACGAGCGGTGATCATTGGGTATACTCCCAACTGCTTGGGGAAGCTGGGACAAAGCGATTTGGAAGCACTACATGACCATGGGTTTCCTGTACCCCTTTCGCAGCTTCCCGAGTACAATGGCGATTTACCTCATGACGATCAGGTCCGAGTGTCTCCTTTGACAATATTGCAAGATGCTTCACATGAAAGACAGCAGTCAGACTGGTCGCTGTTTTTGGATCTTAGCAATGGAGTGGTGAAGATCGATGACGCCGCAATGGACAGGGAGCTTACACCCAGACTCTACAAGACGGAGGTGAGCTATACCCCAAACATCGAGGAAGTCTTGGAGCAGTTGAAGGGGCCACTTGATGTTACACATGCCGTGAGTCCCGATGAAGTGATGGCCAATTTGGAAATGTGGAGACCCTCCATCATGAAGGAGCTTGCGGGTATTGAGAGCGCAATCGAGAAGCTTCCTCCTGGCACAGAAGCCAGGAGGAGATGGCTCAGCACTCCAGGAGTTCAGAGACTCCCGATGAAGTTTGTGTTCACGGTCAAGCCCAACGACAAGGCGATCTTGGAGGACGAGAAAACTTGGTACAAGAGAAAATCCAGGCTGGTCATTTGTGGGAACTTCGCAGTGAGCGACGGGGCACAGGTCTATGCCGAAACAGCACCAGCGGAGGCTGTGCGCGCAGGCCTTGCTGTGTCCAGCAGAAATCAGTGGCACATTGCCATCTTGGACGTGGTGGCAGCGTTTGTGAAGACACCGCTGGGGAGATCGGCTTCAGATCCAGTGGTGGTCGCACAACCGCCCAGACTTTTGGAAAGCCTCGGTGTTTCAGTAAAAATGGAGCTGTGGGGATTACTCCGCGCCCTCTACGGCTTACGAGAAGCTCCACTGTTGTGGGGAAACTTTCGTGATGATACTTTACGGACGTTGAAAACGCCTCATGGACTGCTCTGGAAACAAGGGAAGGCTATCACATCATGGTGGTCTATCTTAGATGGTCTTGGACATGTCACAGCTTTGGTGGTCGTGTATGTGGACGATTTCATGATATGTGGGCCAAAGGAGATTGTAGAGGAGCAGTGCAGTACAGCGTGTGTGGGAGACGTCAGAGTTATCCTTCTTGGGACCAGATAACCCTATAAGGTTCCTTGGGATGGAGCTACAGCTACAGCGGGAGACTGAGAATGCCAAGGAGATCCTGGTGTTTCAGCAGGGATACCTGCAGGAGCTCATGCGCATCCATGATGTGAAGCCTACGCACCTTGACAAGATCCCAATCACTAAGGAGCTTTCGTATGTTCCGGAAGCCACAGAGCCTGCAGATCCGGATTTAGTCCGGGCGGCACAACAAATCATTGGAGAAGTGCTCTGGGTGGCTCAGCGTACCCGGCCAGATCTGTCGTACGCAACATGTTTAATGGCAACGTTATGCACGAGATGTCCGTCCCAAACTTTGAGCATTGGAAGGAAGGTCCTCGGTTATTTGCAGCGCACTAGTGGATATGGTCTGGTTGTGAGTTGGCAAGAGGTCGGCCTTCTTATGTACTGCGATGCGTCGTTTGCACCGCAAGCATCCCGTTCTCATGGAGGCTGGGTGGTGATGTTTGGCGGTGTGCCAATATCATGGAGGAGTGGACGGCAAAGCATGATTACGCTGAGTACGGCGGAGGCAGAGCTCTTAGCCCTGCTAGACGGAGCGGTCGCAGTGAAGAGTACAGAGGCCATCCTCGACATAGGGGAGCGGAAAGCTACGGCGAAGCATCCTACTACCGCTATGAAGGTGTCGGCGCGATCTTTGCTGGCAGCAGTCTGTTGTTTGCTGATGGTGTCTGTACAGGCAACGGGAGGAGATCAGCGGGGTCATGTACCTGGCCTACAGGTTGATGGCGATATGGCAAGCTTGTTCATGATCCTGCTAATGGTGCTGGGCGTCCTATTGATCTATGAGGTGGCTAAATGGTCAATCACAGAGGTCTGCTATGAGTGGATTCCAGGTGCAGGAGCGCGACGCTTACGAAAGCTACAAAAGCTCCAGGCGGCAACTACAGCTGCCATTGAGCGTGAGCTAGAAAGGCTCCAGGAATCGAGTATGCGACCGGGAGCTTCTCCTATCGAAGACAGCCGAAGTTCACAAGTGCCAAGATCGAGGTCTTCTACGGTGTCGTATAGCCAAAGAGAGGCTGCAGATGGTGGGCCGAGATCGGCTGCTATGTCCAGTGGACAAGGGGAGTCTGCTCAGAGATCGATCCGAGTTTCCAGGCGACAAGAAGAGCAGTCAGTCGAAAGTGAAGCAAGACGAAGATCAACTACACCCGTAAGGAGATCAATTCCGAGAACACCAAGTCCCCCGAGCACTTTGCTATGAGTACGCCGGCTATGTGGTCACCGCAAAGCTCAGGAGGTGCGATTGATGAGCAGGAGACCATGCGAGTTTGTCAAGATGCATGCTCGCTGATGACGTGTGAAAACCTTAGAGAGGGTCTTCTTTCAGAAGGGCTACAGTTGTCGGGGCTTAAAGAGGATCGCGCCCGCAGATTAGGTGGGCGACTTTGTGAACTAGTGGCACAGCCAGCGGGACCCACAGTCAAGCAGCTGAAGTACGTTCTTTGGCTGTGGAGAGCGAAGGATATGAGTGGACGTCACATGCTTCGCTATCATGAGTTGAATGACAAATCAAGAGTGTCTGCTCTAATTGCAATGTGGAAGCAAAGATGAGCTGACCTCTCCTAGCGAAGGGTCAGAGGAGGAGTGCAGAATATGACACTCTTCCTGTGCCAGGTGACCTCACGATTCGCTTCGCTGCCCCTTTTGGCTAAGAGCGGCTGCGAAAGATGTGCTCTTGTGCCACCAGACATGCTCGCAGTTGCAACAGACATACACCACCGTGTACATGCCGTATGTCAGAAACTGCAAGGAGCTTTTATGTCACGACCTGTGTTTAGAGTGGAAAAAGTGAATTGCTCGCGCGCTGAGGGATCATGGATCTGTCTGCATAAGCCGTGAGCTCCTACCAGAAGCAAGGCTGCCTTCGTGAAGGCGGTTTTCTAGGTTTAGGGTTTAGGGTTTAGGGTTTAAACCTCGCTTACGGAACATGGTCAGAAAAGCCTAGGCCACGCATGCTTGTGGTGAACTTCACTCGGCGCCACCTGTAGACCGAAAGGCCAACTGAAGCGGAGCGCTACATGGGGATCCATGGTAGGAGATTTGGTCCAAGCTGAACCAAAGCTTTGCTGGAAAAAGGGTATTTTGGGGCCCATGATACTACAAATATAATTGGGACTCTGGGATCCCGGGTGTCCAGGGCGAA
>CAJNDV010035274.1:0-18490 GCA_905221635.1 Symbiodinium sp. CCMP2456
TAAACCCCTAAACCCTAGACTCTAGGTCTTCCTCCGTACCTCGCAGTCCCACATAGGTTAGACCATGCCAAGGTCCAGAAGACAGCAGGCGACGGCGCACAGCAGAGATGTTCCTCGGACTATCCGTAGGTGGAGTCCTTTTTCGGCTTTCGAGTTGAGGGTTTAGGATTAAAGGGCTTCGGGGCTTAATTTAGTCGGGAGGTTTGCGTCAGTTTTGTTTTGGACTGGCCCGGTTCGACTTTATTCACATGATCTCAATTGGCCTTCTTGTGCAAGCTTTAAGGAGAGCATTCGTGTTTGTGTGCATGCTTTACCCAGACGGGTGACATGATTTCGATCAACGACCATCTCAAATCGCGAGGGAACAGGGCGTAAACGAGTGTTCGCAAGGTGTATCCAACATGCACACACCAAACACATGCACTGACACCAGATATGCATATGCCTTCTGGGGAGAAAACTCGTGCACATGTTGCAAGGACAGATACACTGTATGTGTATTCGTTTGCTGTGTGTTGTAGCATTTTCTCAGGTACATGGCATCGTGTGGAAAAAGCAACACAGCTCAATACCTCAAAGTTTTACCGAGTATACATATGTCTGTTTGTATACACATGCAAGCACACACACACACATATACACTTACACACACATATGTATATATATATATGCACAAGTGTTAACATCTTCCGAGCTGCTGAATGACATCGCAAAGAGCGACCTGCGGTCTTTGGAGTGTTCTACGGCATGACCGTGGTGCCCGTACTTGTTTGTGACAGGACAAGATGCTTATCTCAGACACCTTAGAACCCACTGCCTCGCATTTCAGATTCCTAGCAACTCCGAATCTGAAACTTGACATCAACTGGCATTCAGCGAAACATGAGGCCCAAGCCCAACCACCACCTGAAATCTTCAGCCTCCCAGTCTAAGCTGAGCACCGCAACTCTGAGGTCAGGGTCCGAACTGCCCAAGGCTCCCTCGCTTGGTTGCATTGGGGTTAAGGTTTTACGGGTGTAATACAGTACATGTAGAGATTCTGTGGGGCTCTTCTACGGGCGTAGACGGGTTTTGTAGATTGCAGGCTGGAGTGGATTTCTATACTTTGCTTGCGTCTATGTCGTGTTTTTGATGACGCTGTGACGCTGTCCGTGTTGCTATGACGCGCCATAGTCGTTTGGGCCTGATGCTACAGAAAGATTAGACCGATCAGTGGTCAAAGCATTACACCATTGTCTAGAATTTCCTAGAAGCAGCCGCAACGGAAGCAGTGCGGCGGTGGTGGTGGTGGTGGTTGTAGTTATTGTAGTCGGCAGTGGTGGTAGTGGCAGCGGTAGGGCCGGTGGTGATTGTAGAGGTGTGTGGACGTACTTGCGATAGTGGCAACTTGTTGTAGTCGTGGTCGTAGTGGATGTACTGGTAGTGCCAGCAGCCGTCGTCGTAGTGGTGACAGTAGTTGTAGTCGTCGGGGTCATCGTAGTTGTTTCAGTCTCAGTATAACTATCGGTTCGCAGAAGAATCAGCACAGGCATACGTATTTATATTAAGCGTCGTTGTAGTAGGAGGAGCTGCAGTAGTAGTAGTCGTCGTCGTCGTGGTGGTGGTGGTGGTGGTAAGAGGAGGAAGAGAAGCAGCTTCTGAGTCTTACATCGAGGCTTCTTGTTATTATGGTGGCTGTCGGTTTGTCGGGTGCAGTGGGCATAGCTGTTGTAGCGGCCACTACTGCTTCATTTCTGATGCAGCGACGGCTGCTTTGTAGTACCACCTGATCCTAGCATTTCAGGATTCAGGACAATGGATTCGTTTCTTTGGGTTTGGGGGGTTGAAGTTTACGCTCCTCCTGAGAGCATAGGTCGACATTCGAGGTTGAAGTGGGAGGGTTGTGGAGCTAGGACTTGGGCGTCAGAGCTTGAGTCGAGACCTCTGGCTTCAATAAAGTTGTCGCATCTGTGTGTCTCTATGATGGCGGCTCTTCGCCACTGCATGAGTAACCTTGCAAATCGACCAGCTGTCAAGCTGCGCAACCAAGCAATGTCAAGCAATTGCAACTGAAATGTCTGCAGGCCCGATGTCTTCAACTCGTTTCTTTACTACGTGTTCGCGTTTTCGCCGCAAGACACTTCTTAGAAAGATTCTTCAACAAATAGGTCACTGCTACAGCATGCAAGCCCAAACCCCAAAATTTCAACAACTCTCGAATCCCGCCATCCTCCCAGCACCTACGACTGCACCGTCGATGCCAAGCAGTGGTGGCTAGAGTGGTCCGTCGTGAAGATCGAACGGTCCTCTGCCCAGAAGGACTTCTATGACGGTTTTTTGCTTCAGCGATTGGAGATGTAGAAATTTCAGGAGCGAAACCTTAACACAGACCGTGTTATCGACAATGAGCCATCAGTTGAAACTTGAAACACCCCGCCCCCCCCCCCCGTGTGGTGGTGGTGTGTCTTTGCCTTGTTCCAATGTTTTGCTGAAGGGGTGGATAGCGGCTAGGGTTCAAGATTTATGTAGGGAATTTTGGGTAAGATGTACAGTCGTGTGTATTGTTGTTCGGGTTGCGCGTCGGAGTCAACTGATTGGCAAAAGTTGCACGGCGCACTCCGCGGTTGCAGACTTAATTCTCGAACACCGAAGTTGCGACAGACACTGCATCCTAGACTAGACCTTAGCCCGTGGGATTTCAGGTCCTCTCGACAGATTCAGTTGCAAGGCCTTCCGTGTTCTTGCGCAATGCCTGCCGTCTCAAGCGAGATTTAGGCTGTCAGAGCACGAGTTTCAGACTCGCAATCCCTGCAAACCCCTTATACACTTATACAGTATCAGTTCCCTCATACAGATACGCTATCTTATCACTTGTCGCCACTTGAAACAGGCTTTTGTTGTGAGAAGCAAGGGCACCCGAGAATTCTGATCGCATGGAGCTTCCCATGTTCGACCTGCCGGAACCAACGCCGTCATGCTGAAGTCTTAGCCGTGTAAACCCACGAAACCCTTTGAATATATATATATATATATATTATGTATATGTATACGTATATATATATATATATATATATGTATATATATATATATATATATGTAGAGAGAGAGAGATATATATATATATCCTTCTCCCATACAAACGCAGCAGAAGCCCAGGTGCTGCCGGCAGACAGGGGCGGATTGCCGCCGCCCGGTTCCGCAGAAAGAGTTCGAGCCGGAGTTCGAACGTGGCCAGCTACAGGCGATACTACGATAAGCCAGTATTGCTATCTCATTGCGTTCATTGAATGTTATTCCTACGGTTGTTGTGTTTTGTTCTTATTGTAGGTATCATAATGTTCATGATTATGCCTACTTGGGGCTCGCAGGGGCTGTCGTCTTGGTGGTTGAGGGAGTAAGAGTTCTGTGGTTGAGGTGCTAAGGTTGCGATGGGCTCGCCTGAGGGTGCAGAAATCATCGGTCGTTCATATACGTACATCGGTATGTATGAGTGTGGATGTGTGTACACACTCAGAAGCGTACATGTGTGCATACATACATACATACATACATACATACATACATACATCACTCATGTGCCCATGCATGCATATACATATGTCCATAGATACACAGCTCCATTGGTATGGCATCCCAATCATCGCTTAGAGTGCGGTCCACGGCGACGCGGACGACGACGGCGACGACCAACAGTAGCAGTGATAGTACCGGAATCTACCGTAGGGCACATACCCGTATGCATACGCACCCGTGCCGTGTTTTGTCGGTGTCTCGATATTTCTACAGTCAAGATACGTAGTATTTTGCGTGGTGTAAACTTGTTGGGCCTTGTTACCCCCTAGGAGACTGATAGTGCTCAAAACTGGCCGATGAACTGAGAAACCACGGTTTAGTCCTAGCCTAAACCCAAAGCCCTAGTGCCATGGAGTCTTGGTGTTCTCAGACTACATCCTTGAGTCGAGTGCTGCAGTCTGAGTGCTGCAGTCTTGCACAGGCGACTCCGGCACAGGCACGGCCTCAGAAGGATGACTTCTACAGCCGGGGCCCAGGCTTCCGAAATGTTGCGACGGTGTAGGGTTTGGGGCTTTAGGGTTATCCTTGGTCGCTTCATGATCGAGGCTGCTTCGAGCGTACCTTGAGTTCTCTATTCACTGCTGTAGGTCTATGAAAAGCCCGTATCTGCCTTGAATTCCGCAACTGCTATAAAGCCCGGATAAGTTCCGAGGCTTGAACCCCCGATAATCCTTGAACCCTGAACCGATGAGACCTCAACAACCACCGGACTCGAGGAACCTCGATTGTCTCCGCTTTCCCTTCAAGCTGACGCCGACCCTATTTGCGAATTCCTCACTTGTCCGATTGCCCGAGTTGAAATCCCAGCCAGTCGCTATTGTAACCGCCACAATCCCCCAAAACCTAAATTCCGGGCTCGGGTAGTTCTCCAAATTAGGGATCCCGGTTTGGGTCCTCTTCATAAGGGTGCCGAACTAGTGTGGGGACTCAAAAACCACACTTTTCCCAAACCCTACTTCTGCAGGCAAAACCCCATGAACCCCTTATAGAACCCCTTACAGGAACCCTGCCTCCCTCACCCCTCAACCCCCCAAAAGGAACCCTACTTCCCCAGGCTGTTCGGAGGTTTGCATCTTCCGGGATCGGGAGCTTGCGTGCAGAGATCTGATCGTGGAGATCGCGGGGTCCTGAGGCGTCGGTTCTTGAAGAGTTTTATTGTGCGAGTCGTAATAGTAGTCATATAGCAATAACAATTCCAAGACTTATAATACAATGCTACCACGGATATATGTTTAAAAGATTTAGGGTTTGGGTGGGTGCCGGGGGGGTGTAGGGTTAAAGGAGTCAAGGACTTCTTGCTTTCAGGGCTGTTCCTGTTACTGCAGCTGCAGGTTTCCGATGTTTTGCATTTTCAGGGGGTTAGCCTGGCTTGGGTTCGGTCTGTTTCTTAAGTTGTGTGTTTCGCGTTCATGCTGATGTAGCAGGCGAGCGGTTGCAATTGCTTCTCTGCTGTTTATGTCATGGCAACCTGATGGTGCTGATCATGACATAAGTTGTCGACATCCCAGGCCGCACACATGTTTGGCCACCAACCCGAGCACTGCACGGTCGCGAAGCAGAAGGCACTGGTCCGGGCCCTTCGGGCCTTTGTTTTGGGAACCAGCCTTTGTCGTGCTGCGAGGGAAGCCGGGAGGGGGCACGCAGGAGAGTCTATCGGTCTTGAGTCTACAGAGTCTCTATAGAGTCCGCCCTTACAGGCTGGATGCAACAAAGGTCTTTGGGGTGAAGGGTCATCTCAAAGCCTTGCATGAGTTATTGCAATTCCTTGCATGTGGACGTCTGCTCTGCTGGCAGAATGGAGGCCATCCGGCCGCTGAAAAAATCAGAGGGCTCCAGGACTCGGGGTCTCGGCATTCATGTAGCAAAGACATAAGCAAAGGCAATATCTTATCGGTAAATCGATGTCGCCACATCCGAATCTTCAATGCAGTGGTTATGGGGCTGTTGATTTGGCCGGGGAGCCCCAAGCTGTTGGCGCCGCCGAGGTCAAATGCCCACAGTGCTCCGACTGTATCCACCAGGATGCAAACATTTGCCAGCCTTGCCCTCAAGAGATTCCCTTATTAAGGGGTATATACCTTAAAGGGATCTATAAGGGTCTCTACAGGGGTGACTATAAGAATTTCTGCTCCCCGAATTCGAAGACCCAATCCCTCCCTCTCTCTCTCGCGCGAGTTTTCCCGGCTTTCCCCGTGCTGCATGCTGGGATTTCGAGTTTTCCGAAAATAGGGGACCCAAATATAGTACCCTAAATAGTAGGATCCCTATTATAAGGACCCCAAAATAAGGTACCCCCAATTTTCTGAAACTCCCATTTTCCTGCCTACATGTCCTGTCTGCTCGTTTAAATCTGCAAGCTACACCTGCGAGCGACTACACACCTTGTGCCTCTTTGCCGACATGAGAATCTGTGGTGGGCCAGGGAGGGGAGCATTTCATGTAGCATTGTCTTGAGCACCGGAAGCCTCAAGACTGAAGTAAGCAGACCACGGTGCCTTCTTGCCTTGAAGCCTTCGACATCCCTCGACAGTCGTGAAATCACCACCCATCCCGACAGCGACCTTTGGCCGAGGTTCCGGAGATCTGCCTGAGGCAAAGCTCAGCGTGCAAGTTGGGTTCTCAGCCAAGTTATGCTGCCAGCGTCGTAGAAGCAGAGATTATCTTGATCGGACGACGGGCTAAGAGTCATGACAGTACTAGGCATCAACACCACTACCGTTAGCTCTCGTGTTCTTAGCTGACGAACGACGCCACATCAGCTGGTAGTGTGGTGCGCCTTGATCGGGCAGCTGGCGGACGTGTAGTCCCAATGCCCAAATAAAGTTACATAAAGTTATACTTAAGTTACTTTATTCTTCTACAACGGGTCGCCCAACGACTGCTCGTTCTTCATCCATTCTCTGTTTCCGTAGTCCTCTATGCCAAATCTGACTTTCAAGTAGCCCAGAGTGTCTGCTCTGTGTAGATTCAGACCCCAAAATAGCTACTCATGGGAGACCTATAGGGACATGTACCGTCATACGGCATACTTCGACCTCACGAAAAGATTGATACTGCCCTTGAGTTTCCCTCCTTCGCGTACGGAATACTCGGGTCACATCACAGAGATGTCTTGCAGTATGTAAGCCAAAGCCAGGTCGAAGTTGAGTTGCTGGTAGTTGTGCGGATAACTACTGCAGACTTGACCTGGACGTTTACAGAAGTCTTTTCTTTGATGCTGCAGGCTGCTGGATTGCAGGTTTAGGAATTGGTGATAATTGTGCATTGTGCCATATTTGGACTTCGGTCCTAAAGCAGCCGTAGTGGACATGACTCATTAAACCCTTCCCGTTAACCCAAGGGCGTATGGATCCAGGGTGGTGGTCAGCTTGACAAGCCCTTAACTAGATGTCAACTCGTGGGTTTTTTGTCTTCATGGGCGTGGAAAACTCTCATCGCTTGTTAAACCTCAGAGACTTCGTAGCAGTGCGTTGACTATGGTTCCGGCTCCACAAACTGCATGATCCTGCTCACCAGCCTTTCGCAATCTGTCGGTCACTTGTTGAGAACACCGTCTTTACGAGGGCTTCGCAGCTAGGGTTTAGGGTTCCCTAAACCCCAAACCCTAAAAGGGTTGCATCCTCGCCTGGCTTGTCCGAGTTGTGAGAGTGTAAAAGGGTTGCATCAGGTGTGCAGCATCGCAGAGGTCGGGCTCGATGAGTTCTCAGCGGTTTAAGGCGTCGTTTGGCCAGATCTGTCGACCCGCCAAAAGCGTGGTGCGACAAGGTCGCCATACATGGCATCCAAGATATCAGGCATATTACATTGCCCACAAGGTAGTGCAGTGTAATGATTCAGGAGATCAGACGCCTGTTTCATTTGATCAGCTCTTGGATGCCGTGTCCACCATATCCTTTATGCCTGCTACGCTGGGAGGGTTTCAACAGCCAATGTTGCTGCAATCTTTCCCAAATGGTGGTTGCGCAAAGGCGACGATCGCCTAGCATCCACAGGATCAAGTCTGGCGGCAGCCAAAGTTCGCAGCGTAAGCAATGGCAGCTGGCGTTGTTTAGTTGCCTTCATTCTGTTTCCTGTGTCTCCCACATGATTTTCTCTGACACCGTCTGAGTGCCACAACAAAGCCTATTCGTTGACATGGACACAGTGAGAAGTTGGACTTGGAGTTTGCACAGCTTGCCGTTGAGGTGCACGCTCTCCACATGCCATAATTAACGGTCGCCTTTGGTCACTATTTCACTATGTATTGTTTGTAGGAGGGCACCAAGGAATGGCCTCAGCTTGCCCTCTTCCCGGCTAGTCACACCACACGGCGGTTATGCCGTCGTGCTTCACGCTAGGCAAGCCATGGCAATTTCTGCTATGTGGCACATCGCTGTACCTAACTAGCCAACTAGCTAGGGTAGGGTCGCGATCACCAGCAGAGAAACGGTGGACTGTTTATTTGCCAACCATTGGGCCCTGTGCATGTCGCAGGTAAGGCCGCAGCAGCATCAAGCAAAGAGGCTTGCTTGTTTCACGGGTTTCGGTCTTTGCGCTTGCAGGTGCTTTCGTTTACAAGTTTGGTTGTTGCTAATATAGGTTTCCTGGTCTCTGCGCTGTCATGAAATCTGTGTACAAGCGAAGACCGATTTCCACTGCACTAGACTTCAGATACTCGAAGCGCTGCAGTTTGTCCAGGTCCCTTTCTGCTATCTGATCCCCTTTGTTCGGTCTTCAGTTTGATGACGGTCGCTAGAATTCGCATCCTTCGCATGGTTGGGGCTGATGGCCAAGATGCGATTCCGCTTCGGTATATATATATATATATATGTATATTTGTGAATATATATATATATACACATACATACATACTCTAAGTCAACCTTCAAGGTGCACAGGTGCAAGGCCAAGCATTGACGAGTTGATTCCGGCGGAACCCTTGTGTGACTCAGACTCTGCATTGGCCTGATCTGCTGTGAAATATGCCTTTACACGTGGGTGGTTCTCTGATTGCTGATCTCTTTGTACTTTCAAGTGCTTTCACCGCGGGCTGTCTCTACGGGCACGGTATGCCCCGATTGAAAGATATCCGGCCCTAAGGCGCCTTAGAGCAACCTCAAATCCTTCAACAGCCCTCGTCCGGTTTTGATTTGCGACCAATCAAAACCCTCAGGTTCCAACCAGGCCTAGTGAAACGACGGAAGCGCCTCAAGCGCTCGAGCCTCAAACTCAAAGCCGTGCAAGGCGACCAGCCGACCTCCGCGAAGGAAGGGCAGCTCAGGCCGTGCAGGGGTGGATCCTTTCTTGATTCTGTCTGGGGAAGCGCTTCTGTCAAGAGCCTGAACTTCAACGTCTGCATCTGGTAGAGCAGCGACACCGAAGCGCCTATGTAATCTTATAAACCAGGACACCGGCATTGGCAGCGTGCAAGGTTGTCGTGCTGCCTTTTTCGTCATCGAGTCGTGGTCGTTTTCCCTAGGGCTCCAGCTACCTGGTTACTAGGTTGCTCACCATGGTTTATGTACTCCAGTAACCCTTGTTGAGGTAACTGGAGGTCGAATAGCAGCAAGAGGGAACGCACGTGGAGAGCGGTCGGTCGGTGGTGATGTCTTGGTGGTGATAAGTTCAATACTATCCTAAAACATGGCTGCTCCTTTGGCAAGTATCTCGGTGTTGTCTAGTTTAGCTATTCTTACTTGCTGTTGATTTTTACTGTAGTATTGTCATGTTATGCGCCCGTTGTCTTTAATTTTGATGTTGGTTATATTGTTCCCGCTCGTTGTCGTGCAGGCTAGCATGTTAGTTGCTGTTGTTGGTGGTGTTTTTCGTTTTCAATCGTTCCAGTGCTGGTGGAAGCTACTGTGATACCGTCAGACGTATTGTAGCATCACCAGAACTTTCGGTCCTTAGTCTTTGTCAGTACCCGCGGTCTAGACGATGATCACGACAACCGCGGTGATCATGATGATGATGATGATCATCATCATCATCATCATCACCATGCTCATGACAATGACGTCGCGGTTGGCCTGCAAGCCGGAATTCTTGGTGTCGGTCGGTCAGGCAACGCCAGAACTCGCAGAGCGCGGCACCCAGCAAGATTTCACAATTCACGGTTTTGTGGTGGCGGACGGCGGCATGGCTTTGACCGACGCGGATGAGCATATATGAGCATCATTGTGTTTTCTTCCATCAAGTATAGTCTTCTCCTTGGCAAGCCGTGAACACTATGAGGTTCAAGCAAAGCTGTTATCCTGAGCAGTGGAGAGCTCAGACCAGGGAGAACTTGCATATTCTGCTGGCTCATTACAGGAAACGCCGAGTATGGTCCTTTTGGGCTCCATGTCTCCGCCAGTGTCAGCACTGGGCAAGGGTGTACTTGCACATGTCTACTTAGTCTACTTTTTAGCTATTTTAGCTTGATGCGCTTGCTGGAGCAGCAGCAGCAGGAGCAGTAGCAACAGGAGCATGAGGTCCAGATGCTCAAGTTGGGCAAAGGTCCTGACGGTAAGCCTGCCTCGGCAATCCAACCTGCTTCTAGTACAGTAGTGTTTTGTTGGCACCATGCCTGGTCGCTCTAACTGCGTTGCAGTAATGGGGCGTATACGGTCCAACACACGTGGCTATGCCAGCTAGGGGATTGAGCATGCTCCTGAGACAAGCTTGTACAGCTTAAGGGCCCTATAACGGCCCTATAAGCCCTAAGCGGTGGCATTCGGAGTTTCTGGCTTCGAGTTGTCAAAGCCGCATCCCCGTATGTCCCGAACGAGAGCACTTTGCTGGTAGAGAGCTCGGCATCCGCACATAACTGTGCATGTGTATTTGGGTATGTGAGTTTGCGTGTGTGCGTGTGCGTGTGTGTGTGTGTATATATATACACACATATACACGTGTGTGTGTGTGTGTGTGCGTGTGTGTAGAAAGGAACCATGCACACTCTTTGCTTCTAGAAGAGGGATAAACCAATCCCTGTTTGTAACATGGAGTAGTCAGCTGAGACGTAGCACCTTTGTAGAGATGCCTCCTCCAAGCCGCGTTCAGCCAAGGCTTCGCAGCTCTATCGGCAGTATCTTTTTTACTATTGCAGAATTCATCTGAGCCTGAACCGCTGGAACTCAAGGGGGAACCATACTAGTTATTACGCTTGCTCGTGAGGGTCAATTTCAAGCGACTCAGACTCCTGCTAGCCTTGAATCCTTCAGCATGTCTTGCTGCAGGGGCGAGAGGCCTGTATATTTTCTTACCCCCGGTACCACTTGCGGGCACCGGCTCTTCTGCGGTGATGCTAGCTTCGAGGCTTTGTTCCTTGTGCCCCGACTCCCAGCGTCTGAAGTTTATTTTCAAGACGGGCCTGGGGGAAAATAGGATGTGGGTGTTTAAGGAGTGTCTCGATTTGTTGAAGGGCCGAATGGTCTGCTCCTAGCATGCGGCCTGGAACGAAGCCCTGAGCTCGTCTCACTTGCAGCCAACGCAAACCTCAGTTAAAAGAAGATGTGGTCGCGCGGGCATTTTTTCGAAACCACACGAAATGGAATACACGATGTGCATGGAACCTGCGACATGGAATGGTAGCAGTAGAGATTGGTTCTCGACAGCATAGTCATAATCATAGTCAGCATCGTTGTCAACATCATCCCACCAGAGCTGGAGGAGCACGAAGCAACTTCGAAAGAAACGGACAGATATCAACAATATGTGTGTTTGAAGCTGTCGACTCGTGACCCGCGAATCGCCGCCGCACCATCTATTTGCCAGACGCTTCAACGTGAACCTGAATCCCAAAACCAGTTGGCCAGCCCCTACCCTATCCCTGCTATGTGCTCACTCGACGTGGCTGTTGGTTCGAACTTCGGGATAGGAACAGCGACGCGCCGAGGTGCCTCTTCACACAAGGGCGGGGCAAGCACCACCAACACCATGAAATCCAACATAACCTGGAGCCAATCTCAGATTAGCCGAGCACTGCATAGGGCGCTGTAAGGACAGAGTAGTAAAATACAGCTCCGAACATTACATAAAGGGTTACATTGAAATGTGTGTGGCTCGGATCTTTTGGCTTTGGGATGCTTTGGGCTTGATGATGTGTGCTCCCGACAGTGCAACTGGGTGGCTTCAGACATGTTCAGTCACTCAGGAGCTGGGCGTTGCGAGATGTTGCAAGCTGCGAGTATAGATTTTGGCAGCCACAGGGAAGGCTCCTCTAAAGTGCTAATCCATGGCCAATAAGCTTTTGAACCCTCAGAGATCCCAAACTCCAGACCCGCAAACCCCATAAGCTTTTTAGTTTTGAGCCCCAAGCTCTCAAACTCCAGACCCGGAAGCCCAAGTAACAGTAAAGGCCCACAAATGATCACTCCAGTGCATGGCCCAGTTTATTCCTGTCCCTGTCGGTGACTGCAGAGAGCGACACACCTGGAAGCTGATCATCTTGTACTCCTGTACCTCCTACCCGCTTGTGTGGAGCACAGGTTGCTCATGTGTTTCACGATCTGTCTCTGGTGTACCTGTCAGCCCATATGACGATTCTATTTCGCTTGTTCGCCTTGGCAGGCCGTCAGTCCAACTCGCTCCTGGCTAGCTTGAAGCCTCAACAGGAAGTGAAAAGCCTCATAGCCTGAAAGGAACCGGTATGCAGCGCCCCTCCAAGGAACCTGCCAAAAAATCGTTGCAAGGACTCAAAGGAACCCTTGAAGGACCCCTTAAAGGAACCCTTAAGGCCCCTTAAAGGAACCCGCTTGACGCCCCTTAAAGGGATCCCTTACAGCAGGGGCCCTGGAGCCTGGGAAGGCCCCCGGCAACCGGGGGTCCCATGGACGCCACCGGAGTTGTGCCGTCCACGCCCGGGTTCGCCAGCCAGAGCCGGGCTTTTTGTGGGGCTTTAGGGATTAGGGTTTAGGGTTTAGTGCACATCTAGGGTGTTTAGGTATTCATACGCATTCCCCTGAGGGATCTATAAAGGGTTTTCGGGTTGAGGGTTTGGGGCATTTAGGGTTTGAAGAGCCCCAAGCCACCGAAAGGATTGCTATAACTATAGCCGGCTATGGGGTCAGGGGTTGGGCTTACGGGGTGTATGTTCAACATTTGGGGTTTGGTGTTGAAGTAGCTTGAGGGTTGGGGGGTTGGGATCGTTTGACTGGGAGGGTTGGTGAGGGTGTGGGGTGAGGAGTTACAGTTAGTCTAGGGGCCTTCATAATTACCTATACTGTTTTGGGGGGCTCCTTATTATAGTTATAGTATAGTCTACCCCAAAACGCTATTCGAATTATTAAGGCCCCTACATTAGAGTTGGCCTTGGTTAATGCTGATTGATGAACGATCAGGTGCCAGCTGAGAGGTCGGCCGAGATTTCGCCAGGAACCCCTAAAGTTAGTGACCCTAAGGGCCCATGTGCCCAAATAGTATATACATTGGCCCTAAAGTACCTATATAGGGACTACATTAAGGCCAAAGTATCTCCTAATTCTGGTACATATGGACCCTTGGGGTAAGCCTCAGAAGAACCCTTCAAAGGAGCCCTGTTCTAACTATCAAGGCCCCGATGCTAAGCCCGCAAGAGTGAATAGTAACCCTTTAAAGGAAGCCTGTTTGTATTATGGGGCCCGGTACTCGCCCCTTATGGTAACGAACAAAAAAGCCCTTTGAAGGATGCCTTTTAGTCTGAATCACAGGCACCAGTAGTCTTATAGTACAGTATCCCCCCCCCTGAAGGCCCTACTCTAGTTATTGGGGCCGCTATACTCGGCCCTTATAGTAATCCTGCAGAGGAACTCGGTTCGAATTTGTCTAATCCTAAAGGCACTTAGACTAAGCCCTTATGAGAACCCCTCCGAAGGAATCCGCATAGTGGGCCTTTATGGAAGCCTCGAAGGGAGCCCTGTTCTAATCTTTAAAAAGCCCCTAAATAAGTAGGTCATGCCACAGCTTCACAATTTGCAGGTTCGAGGATGCAGCGGCCGCGAAAAAGGCGGGTCGGTGGCTCTGTTTTGGGTCTTGTTCGGACTCCATCGAACCGACCCTGTTACAGTAGGCCTGTTTAGCATGTCTCTCTCATTATAAGAACTCCTTGACAAGAGGAGAGGTTTTGAGGTTTAGGGCTTTTGAGGCCTCGGGATGACTTTTCTCAGACTGGGTATAGAGCGAATGGTTGGGGCTCCAGGAGTTCAGGGTTCGGTGCGTAGGATCGTTGTGTGCCGTTTGAGGCAACATGAGGCGCCACCAAACCTTTTCGACAACGCCAAACCCTGGAATGCTGAAGATGAGAACCGATTGAATGTGTGCTTCGATGTCCGGTCCTTGTTTCAACAGAATCGAGAACTAATCCCTGTATTGGGGCTCTGAGTTTTGCTTTAGGATGTCCTTCCTCAGTAAGATACCACGGAGCCGTTCGAGGTTTGCGCTAGTCCGCAAGCCGTTGAGATTCTTCTAGCGGAGCCCCGAAGGGGCCCTTTCCCAAACAAAGGGCCCTTTATAAGGGTTTAGGGTTTAGGGTTAATATCAATCGTTCAAACAGAAGGGTTAATATCAATCTAGTGGATATTAGGGCCCAAAAGTATGTACTGATTGCTAGTTGGACCCTTCGGGAGCTTTCGGCCTTCCTCCTGAGCTTCCTCGGGGAGTTCGAAGTAGGTATGAATCTTCAAAGGAAACTTCTTTTTTTTTTTCTGCGTAGCTCTTCCACATGAGAGAGTGCAGTGCAGTAAGGATCTCGTTGACAAAAACGGCCAAAAGTCAGACGTAGGCTTTGGAGCTGGAGCTTTAGTTTGGAGGTTCTTCTCGGTGATGGGGATGCGAAGCCTGAAGCGTGAGTTGCAAGCCGGACAGTGAGGATCCCGCTCTCAAGTGCCAACCGATTACAGCCCCAGGCAGAAGTCAAGTGAGCCATATATAGACACAATTTAACAGAAACCACCAAACCCGTTCAGACTTGCGACAAAGACCACGCAGAGGCTCGATAGCTCCAGACCCAAACTGCACCAGCAGGAATCCCAGAAGCAACACGAGCAACACGAACAACCATACCCTAAGGGTCCATGTACCCAAATAGTATATACATTGGCCCTAAAGTACCTATATAGGGACTACATTAAGGCCAAAGTATATACTGTTAGGGTACATAGACCCTTAGGGATACATTGCCCTATCAATGTCAGAAGTGCCTCACACTATATGAGGTGGCCCTGGTACCCGTGCCACCTTCCGAGCCTAAGGCGCAGCGCTTTCAGGTCTTAGTCGGGCTTACAGCGTTCCGGGAGATGTGCTCCGGGCTAGGCGTCCTGGTCTTAGAGGTCAGGGCGGTGTAGTCTACGAGCCCCAGCAAAGCCTAGTACTCCCGATGGTTTGGAGCACACACCGAAAAGCGAATGCTCATTCTCTTTGAAGATAAACTCGTTCCGCTGGTGCTGCTGCCGCATTGCTTCTGCTCCTGCTTCTTCTACTACTATGGACTCGGACTAGTACTAGTTGCTAGCTACTAGTATTTACTGGTATTACTACTACTACTACTACTACTACTACTACTACTGCTACTACTACTACTACTACTACTACTGCTGCTGCTGCTACTACTACTACTACTACTACTACTACTACCACTACCGTCATGAACCCGACATATCCAAACCATGAACTTCTGGACCGCACTGAGGCGTTGGCACCGCCTGCGCATTGGACTCAGTTGACGCTGCAAAAAGTGCTTTGATTGGCTTATAGATTAGCCTGACCGTAGGGGTGCATCTCGGGGTTTAGGGCCGTGACAGGTTGCGCGGATGCAGGATCAAGGGTTAGCTGCAGGTGTCTAGGGGTTTAACCGTCTGGATCATCGAAGGTCAACGTTTGGATTCGGCACGCATGGGAAGACATGGAGGCTGCTTTGTTTTATGGAATTGAAGCACGAAGTCTCCAGGCATGGTTTTGCTTGACAACTTGAGCTGGGGTGACCACGGGGATGTATTACTGATTCATCGCGAAAGAGTAGGCCTACACCCTGCGTCCGGTAAGCTTACAAAGCTGGCAGCGATAGCCCCAAGAGCTGTGAGAAGAGGAGCGTTTTTGGAGATGAGCGTTTTTGGGCGCAACAGAACCCAGACGGCTGCTGACAATCCTCATCCCAGGCCCAAAATCCCGCAAGCCCCAATTAGGCTCTAAACTGACTATCCCTACTGGTAACAAGTCTGAGGGTGCAAACCCCAAAACAAAACTCCAGGTCCTCAGATTTCCAGCTCAGGATTTCTCACAACGAAAACCATTTTTGACAGTCCCACGCAGACAGCTGTTTACAAATGTCCGTCTTGAATGTGTTGTTGATCTTACATGATCCGTTTTCGTAGCTGGAGCGCTGCATTGAGCCCGATGCTTCAAACCGAGAAATCTAATCTAGCGTTGGGTCATGCATTGCATGAGGCTTCCAAAAGACACGTTACTCAAAGTCACTAGAGCTACCCCAGCACCGTAGTTATGTTGTCTTGGCATGTCGCTTGGCTTTGTAGCCCAAACGAGGGAGATTTCGGACTTGAGGATAACCAAAAAGTTGGTGTTTTCTCGGATGTAAACCTAGGCCCCAAGACTCTCAAGGACTGAACCCCGGAACCCCACACTTCTTGTTCTCTTTTCTCTGCCTGAGGAAGATGGCAATGGTGACGCTTCTGCCGTTGAACTCCTTTGCGGTAACCGTCAACTGGACCCTGCCTAACATGGCCGTGTCCGTCGGCCCGTTGCTCCTTTCCAAGAGATTGTGCTGACAATCATCATTGATAGACCCCGGGTGCTGCAACTACAGTGGATGCTATTTCTGCAAACGTGCAAGGCATGACAACTGATTTCTGTTGTGGTTATTTTGTTCTGTTGCATTGCAGTTTTTGCGAATATTTCGTCTGCTTACTCGTACTACGGCGACGACCACTACTATTATTGGTACTAGTTACTGGTACTAGTACTAATGCTAGCACTAGTACTAGTACTGGCATTACTCGTATTATTATTCCTCCTCCTCCTCCTCCTCCTCCTCCTGCTCCTACTACTACTACTACTACTACTACTACTACTGCTACTACCACTACTACAAACAAAGGCTGCCATCATTGCTTCCTCCGGCCGTGTTGCTGCTATAGTGCTGAAAACGAGAAGCCTCATGTGCCCCAAGTTACGAGATGGCACCAGGACGCCACCTGCAGATGTTTTCTCCCGGAAATCTCGCAGTGCCTTCCTCTCAGAAAACTGTCAGTGCTTGCTGGAGCTGCCGGTGCGAAGAGTATAGATGCTCTGGGGTGGGTTTGGGGTGCAGTTTCCCAGGCATATGCTTTGCAGTGTAGAGTCCCCCTGTGCAGCTCTTGGCGCTTGTTCAGTCCTAGATGGGCTGCAAAGGTGTCCTGGCCGATAGCCGGATAAGCCTTATCTCTCATCCATGGGCGAGGCGACTTGAGAAGAGCCTCCCGATCGTTGAGAGCTTGCAGAGAACTGTATTCGGCCCCGGTAAATGGGACATGTCTAAGCCTTTTGTGTGTTCGATAAACTTAGCAGCACAATTGGTCATACCGCCCCAAGGTCCACAGTCGGTTACTTATTATACCTTCTGTATAGCATATCCAACACCCTCTATATAATTAATTAGGCCCTTATAATAGTCGGGGCGGAGCTGAGACAGCCAAACTCGAAAGAACGACCCCCCCCCCCCCCGAAATATCTTATGCGACCAGAGTCGAGAAAGAGCTTCTTTTAGCGAGCCAGCGACAAAATCATAGACTTCAAAATGCTGTTTACTCACTAAAAGATACAGCATACTATATATATATATATACGATATACTCCCTATATCTATCTACTATACTATACAGGATCCCTGGTTGCCCAGGCTTTGGCCATAGCAAGAGGCAAGAGCATCACCGGGAACCTTACAGGTTCTGGCCCTGGACTTCGTCCCCGGGCCTTACATCCCCATGCCTAAACCCTAAGCCTTGGTTTAGGGTTTAGGGTTTAGGGTTTAGGGAGGGAAAAAAACCCCTATAAGCCCTAAAGCCCTAACGCCTAAACCGATAAACCCTAAGCAAGTAGAGATCGATTCAGACATGTCGTCGAATCAGAGTTACAGGTTGCTGGAAGGTTCAGGCTCGGGGCTTGCGTTTGGGTTCGGGGCTTACAGATTCGCGACAACTGTTGATTAGGGTTGAGGGCTTAGGGGAGTTGAGGTCTTAGAAATTTTAGATGCGCGTCGGCCTTCAGAATGTTGGGGGTTGGTTTGGCTTTCAGGGATGTCCGGGATGTAGGTCTGATTTTTTTTCTGGGGGGGGACGGGCCCACGACGTAGAGACACTGCTCATGGACACAATCCAGTATTGCCCTTAGTACCCTGAGTACCCCGGAATTATTCATCAGCCGTAGGGTTCATCAGGGTTGAGGGCTGTGTTTCTGTTTTTCATACCTGGTCATACCTTCTGTCCCAAAAAGGCTTGGCAGAAGGCAGCACTTCCGAGATGACGCCCTCGCTGTTTGCAGGAGTATTTCAGGCTTTCTCCGTTTGCTGTTTTGCCACTGTGGCATGTTTCTCATTCTAGTTGGGCATAATGAAACTTTCTCATGGGTCACATAAGACATAAGAACCGAAAACATGCGCCGACACTGTGGAGAGGCCCTCGCTAAGCGTTTGAGCCAGGTGCCATCCTTACTCTTGATTGCCCCATACCTTTCCAGGCTTGTGTTTTCAGATTTCTCGTGACTGGAAATTACATGTAAAACCTCGAGTTGCGCGCTGCATGTTGGCATAGCAGATTGTTGTTGCTGTTGTTGCTGTGCTGCTGCTGCTGCTGCTGCTGCTGCTGCTGCTGCTGCTGCTGCTGCTGCTGTTGGTGCTGGTGCTGGCGCAGGCGGTGGTAGTGGTGGTGGTGGTGGTGGTGGTGGTGGTGGTGGTGGTGGTGGGGTGGTGGCGGTGGCGGTGGCGCTGGCGGTGTTGGTTTTGGTGTTGGTGTTG